>JAHXMU010000396.1:79431-108845 GCA_019455685.1 Philornis downsi
AGTTTTTGTTAATAAAAAAGGATATATATGTAAAATGTTTTTAAAAGATATTTTAAATCCATTTTTTTTTAAATTTTGCAAGTTTTGAGAAATCGCCCCACGTTATACTCATGTGAAGGGAATGGTGCTGAAGGCGAACATTATTTTTTTTTTTTTTTTTTTTTTTTGTAATTTTGTATGAAGGAAACAGCATCACAGGCGAGCAATTTTGTTGCATATCGCAATTTAAATAAAATTATTTTTTTTTTACAAGAAGTAATCTTTTGAACAATAGCAGCAAATACTATTTTTGTAGCAGTTGATTTTTTTTAAATAGGTTGAATTCCGTCCCTACTTTGATCAAGACAAAAAGGACGACACATTTTTAGTTTGGGCGCCTTTCCTTGTATCGCAATTGAGCCACGAAAAGTCCACATACGCGGAAATCTAGTTAAGAGGTTATTATTTCAATAATTTCAACTTATAAACGATAAAACTTATGTTTTACTATATGAATTCCTTAGAAAGGACAAAATAGCAAAAAACGCGTTGTTAGAGTCAAAAGAACTGCAGACATAATCATCAGCATCATGTTTTTGAAATAGACATTATTTTTGAGTATTACATTTATATTTACTCCATTCTCCATCAATCCATCAATTTTTTGTTTTGCCATTTTTTGTTTTTGCCAAAACAAAACAGTTTTCCCCAAAACTATTAATCCCTCCTAATTTTTGGTCAAAAAATCGCTAAAAACGAATTTATCCACCGGGTTGTTAACACTGCTGGTAGTCTCAATAACAGTCGATTGATCTTTACGAAACTTCTCAAAGCTTAATGTGGCCTAATATTTTGCTAGATCGCTTCTGTGAATTGTATGTGGTCTGTCTATATCTTCTCGTACACCACATGCAAATTGACCGACTTCCCATTGTATTGCTTTACAACATTTAAAAAACTAAAAAACATTTTTTTTCGAGCTTCTGGCAACCCTGCATGCAACAGTTCTAAACAAGCGTAACATAAATTCATTACCTTTCATACGCGACAAACGGCCAGAGGTCCGATCCGGTTCGGTCCGCCCGCCCGCGTTGTGGACGGATGGATGGGCTGGTGAAAAGACAACCAACGACGACATTAGCGTATGGTTGTTGTCGCAGTCGCTGCCGTCGTCATTGCTGTCGCTGCATTGTCTAATTTTGTGTGAGCGCGTTTTTTTCAAACATCTCAATCAGTTTACAAGTGTTAACGTCGCAAATCACACGCAAACAGATAGACGCGCGGTTTCGCGTCGAAAAGTGAAACACGACAACAACGATGACGGCGGCAATGATGATAATAATTAATAACAATAACAAATAGACCGGAGATTAATTGAATGATAAAGAACAAGAATGTATTTTTTATGAAAAAAGAAAAACAAACAAAAAAGAATAAAGGCAAATGTATTATTTCAAGTATAAGAATAAAAAAACAACAACCACAAATATGTATGAAATCAACGTGATACCAAATATGTTGTTGGCTATGACATTGCTGAAACGTTTGCAGTGCAATAATAATTCATAACATATGGCTTACAGATTTGAAGTCGTCTTTCCACCACCCAACACCTTATAGAAATAGCTACTACCGCCCCGAAAACGGAGAGCTGAAAAGTATTTTTAGAAATCTACATAAATGTCGACGAATTATAGTGTAATAATAACGACAACAACCACCTAGTGGCAAAACAATCGAAATGAAGTGATTTTTAAATTTTGAATTAATTAAAAACAAAACAAAAACCCCTGTGACGCAGCTCAAATTCGTCGAGTGTTTGATTTTTTATGTGTTTTTAACAAAGCCATTAAAGAATTTTTTATAAATCGTTATAAATAGCAATATAAACGTTCTAAACACACAATAATACTAACAACTACAACATTAGTTAACGGAAATTAAAAAAACCCGGTGAAAAAGTGGAACATCTCACTGCAAAACAACACGGTCAATTTCTGAAAACAAAAAGCAGCACACAGAAATGCTAATACAAACCTCATAATAACGTTTATAGTTCAAAGTTTCTTTTTAAGTTTTTAGTAAGATTTTAAGTTAATTTTACAACTGAAAGAAAAAGGAAATCCAACCAAATAATTTTGTATTTGCAACAAAAAAAAAAAAATGAGGAAACAATTTGAATCGTGCGAAACCACAAAGACGGAAGACACCACATTTTGCATCTTCTTATGTTGTTTATATTGAAAACTAAACGGTGGCCAAATTTTGTTGTTTCTTTCTTAATATACTTTTATAACAATTTTATGAAATTTTGTTTTTGCAAACCACACCACCACACACCGACCAACCTACCTATCCAACTCAACCCAACCCACCACCTACCTACAAATACAACATACCAACTACTAGTACCCCCACTACATGTAAATTAGTCGTCTGTGATATCTGTTGTTTATCTGATGTGATTTGATCTGTGAATTTTAAATAATGAATCTTTGAAAGAAAACAAATTAAACTAAACTAAGCAAAATACAATAAATAGTAATATATTTGTGTGTTAATAAAACATCATGAAATTCTTTCTAGGCCTTGCCAATTGGGCATCTGATAATCGGGATAAATATGACAGCAATCAAACGGATAAGGTGAGTTGCAAATCAATTTTCTTAAACACCATATTGCGTTAATTTTACTAGCGAAATGAATGTTCAGATTATATATTACAACTTGTATATCTAGAAAAAATTGTTAACTGATTTAATCCAAAATTTTTATACCTTCACCCGAAAGAAGGAGCATATGCATCATTTGATACGGTCAAAAATGTGACATCCAGAACGAAGCAATCAAACTGCCCCAAATAACTGTTGACCAAATGTGTGTCATGACTTTCTAAGTCTGGTAAGCAGTGTTGCCAAATTAGCTTTTTTTCAACTTGTTTAATCGGCAAAATTTGGATTTAGGTTCTTTCTGTTTTTTTTTTTTTGAAATATCTTAAATTATTGTTGTTTCGTTTTTTACCAAGTTTGTTATTGCAATAAGTAGCATATAGAAAACCTAAAATAATTCATATTTTCTACTAAAAATAACTACAGTGGCACTCAACTTAATGGAAAACGATGTGGCAACGACAAGTTCTTGCGTCGATGAAAGAATGGTTCTACAAATGGATTAAAAAATCTCAAAATTCTATAAAAGATTACAGCTATCCTAATTCAGAATATTGGTTTGTTGATGTCACCATTAAGAGTGGAAATAGGTCACAACTTCAAACAATGTCATGGCCTTTTTGATAGGTATTTTGAGGCAAAGTTGGATTTCGAATCCAGGTTGCGTTAGCACTTTACTCCTGGGCGCAATTTAAAATCCATACATTATCGAATTTTCTATAAAATTTGATAAACTAACTATGCTCGTATTAGTCTGTCTGGAGAAATACACATTTATTACTTGCAGTTTTTTTATTTGCTGTGCTAAAGAAAATAACCTTTTTTCGATTTTCTTACTAGTTTTAATATTGCCTTTATTCACATACGTACGACTACTTACACCATAAGGGTGTTGGCGGTTTAAATATTTAATTAAAAAAAAAACTACGAAACATAAAAAAAATATATTTGTATTTTTAAAAAGTAGAAGCATGGGAATTTTTAAGACTTAAAAATAATGTTGTCCAAATGGTTTCCCTCGGCTGCTTGACATTCTTGGAACCGAAGTCGCAATTTTTGGAAAACTCGTTGTAAAGTTGTTCTCGGTACTTTGTTACTTTCCTGAATAATGTTCCTCTTCAACTGCTCTAAATTGGTCGGATTATTCTCGTAGACTACCGATTTGAGGTAGCCCCATAGAAAATAATCGCATGGAGAGAGATCGGGGCTACGTGGGGGCCATTCAATATCCCCCCTTTTCGAAATGAGTTTTTCAGGAAAAACATTTTTCAGCAGCTCTATGGATACCCTAGCCGTATGACATGTGGCCCTATCCTGTTGAAACCACATCCTCGAGGTATTGCCTTGAAGTTCTTGCAAATCTGGCACCAAAAAGTCTGCTAGCATGTTGCAATAACTTAGTTGCAATAATAACATGTTGCAAAATTTTGGTTTAAAGGTACTGATGGATACAAAATGTTTGATTTGAAACGAATCAGAGTATAAGTCTTGTACTTTTGTGTCTTCAAAATTAAAATCATTTCACATATTTTACAATATTGTTCCAAACTTTAAATATGTTAACCGAAGTAAATAATCTGCTAATCCAAAGTTACGCCTAACTATCTCTGGCTACAAAAACTGTTTTATCGCTCTGGATATGCCGGTAATAATAAGTTTTAAAATTGTATCCTAAAACAATTGGACCTAATAACAAAAAATAAGGAAAATAAGGTTGACTAGATAAAGATTATTCATTTTACAATTCATGAATTTCAATTCCTGAATCAAATTATATATCTCGAAATATATATCTTATATAGTAAGAACTTTAAATATGGATAAAAGTGTCACTTCTCAAGTGTCAACCTATAAAACTCAATAAATACTTCAATAATATTTCAATTAAACGAACTTAAAACAATTTGCTTGCAAAAGTTAGTTTTTTCAGGATTTGTAACTTATTTTAGCTTTTTCTTGTTGTAAACCCTTAGCCCTATCAAATCCCTAAATCGGTTCTAAGGTTGTTTTTTGGGGAGGAAAAATATCCCTTTTCGTGAGCAGTGTATGTATGTTTGAATTTCTGAAAATACTTGTTACGTTCCAGATATGAATCAAAAATTAAAACTTTTTTCGCAATCTAAAGTAAGAAAATAACACTGTTTTATAGCAAAGCAATTTCTGGTCCAAAATTTATTCATTCCGATATTTTGTAAGATCAAGTAGCCGGTATAGCATTTCGGACAAAAAATTAAAAATGAGACAGTAGTGAGAAGTAGTATAATAAATTTATAATAATTATTTATTATAATTTGGGGAAATTTTATTTTAATGAAATCTTCTGAAGCAGTAAAATTATTTATATAGATGTTACTAGTAAAAGAAAAAGACAATGTTTGGAAGTGGTCACAAAGGTAACATCGTCTATCGACTATTGCCGTAAATTAACGTTTGAATATGTAATGTTATTAGAAAAAAATTCGCCAAAACTGTCAATCCCTCCTAATCGCTTTTTGGCAAAAAAAATCGCTAAAAACGAATTTATCCACCGGGTTGTTAACACTGCTGGTAGTCTCAATAACAGTCGATTGATCTTTACGAAACTTCTCAAAGCTTAATGTGGCCTAATATTTTTCTAGATCGCTTGTGTGAATTGTAAGTGGTCTACATCATCTCGTACACCACATGCAAATTGACCGACTTCCCATTGTATTGCTTTACAATATTTAAAAAACTAAAAAACTCGAAGCGTGCCATTTTTTCAAATGACCCATTCAACCCATATATCTCCAACTCCAATTTAAAGCACATTTCGAATCTCACACTCGTCAAATGTCGATTAGTACCAAAACCAACCAAATGTTGTGATAAAAATAGTTGCGTTCAAATCTGAGATTATAATCTGTGTTTAAAAACCGGAAACAACCGTCCGATCGAGAGAACATCGTCCCACAGGTGAAGCAAGACCAACAATTTCATGTCAAAATAGCTCAAAAATCAATCTTATGTTGTCGGCCGCCTCCGCTTGGCCAAATTGTCAAAAAGGAATGTTATATTGTCTGTTATGCGTCTTTTGTGTGGAACTATTCACAAAAAAAATTATGGTCTCTCTTGGGTTTTGCAGCACGATAATATGCCTTCGTGCCTTCTCTTCGTGGTTGAAGTTGCTGGAAATCGAAATATCATTTGTTAGAGATCATTATATTTTTAACAAGCTACCAAAGACAAATTGGATCAAAAATAACAAATTTTTTCTATTTTTATAAAATTCATTTGCGTGCGGGTTGTCACCCACGTTTTGAGATACGATAATACTGGTGTAGATATTTCAATTTTGACACCGAATATCAAATCTGATGCCTGTATACCCGCTCTGAGCTTTCCTTTATATGGTGGTATTCATCTTTTTCCTTACCACAAACAGTCAGTGACCTTAAAACCGACATTATTCATGTTATTGGCGAAATAAGGGCAGATGTATGTGAAAAAGTGGACAAAAATTGATATTCCAAAATACAATTTTTTTAAAAAGGCAGGGACAGTCATTTACATGGCATAATTTGTAACCAATGTCTGAAATAAATATAAAAATCATGTTGGTATTTTATACTGGTTCGTATTTATTTCAAATTGTATTCCCTTTTTCTTGCCGAAAATATCGGTCAATCGGATAGAAAATATTTGCCTTTCCTATAGAAAGTCCGGGCATTCTCGGTGCATATCCTTAAATCGAAGCTCTTCTAACGTTTGCTTTGATTGACAACATTTGGGTGATTGCATGCAGTTCCTTTCTTTAATATGTATAATGTTTTCATTACCAGTATCAAAGTGATGGTTGATGACAAGACCAACCATCAGGTTGGCTTACATTGGCCAGTGTGCATGACATCCAGCTCTACGTTGCGTCCCCATGACACCCTTATTCAAAATAATTGCATTAGCAATTAAAACACAAATGTAAGGGAAAATGTATACGTATATGTGATGTTAATGAATAAAACAGCGATTTGTGTAAGCAGTTGACAGAACAAATGTACGTAGACATTAGAGAAAACATAAGCCATTAAAAGAATCACTTGCAGCCGCATCAAGTTAGTCGACAAAATTCCTAACAATATCAGGATGGAATTTAATATTTTCAGATATGGCAACATTGATGTAGACACGTCAAAACGGACAGCAGCACTTTTAAAGATGCTTAGAACATTTTTTAAACGAAAGGACTTGTTAGAAATTAGTTTACAACGAAATATAATCTTGGATGATCTTGCTTTTTAAATGTGACCATAGATTCTCAAGTGGATTTGTGCCAGAGATTTGCGGTGGCATTTCTAGATATTTCGCATTATTAAAATTCCACACATTTTTATTTGACATGACGAGTGTTTGGGGTCGTTGTCTTTCTGAAACATTAATTCCTTCGCATTATTATTTTGCATTATTAAAATTCCACACATTTTCACTTGACATGACGAGTGTTTGGGGTCGTTGTCTTTCTGAAACATTAATTCCTCAAAATGTTCAAATAAATATTGGCATTGGCAACATTGTTTTACTGTTGGATAAAGCTTAGCTTAGGCAGAAGGCTTTTCAAGGCTTGCGCCACACCGTTTGTCCCATCCATCAGATCCTAAAATGAAAATTTGATCTTGTCACTAAAATAACACGTTTCCAGAATTCATGATCTTGCATTTTGTGCGTCATGTGATCTGACCTCTCTGCGAACAGTTCCATTGGACACATTTATTTGTGATCTAGTCTGAGAGCACATCGTTCATTTTTGGAGTTAAAAGATGTGGATTTATCCTGTTTTCCAAAACTCTGAAAATTTGCCGTCTTCTATACCCTCTCTGATAGACGAAGTTGTATCTTCTTGATAAAACAAACGGCAGAGTTCCAGTTAACTGCGATTCGCCTCATTTCTCCCAGCATTTGTTTGAATTTTCATTGAAAATTGACTGCGATTCGCCTCATTTTTCCCGGTATTTGCTTGAATTTTCATTCAAAATTGATGCTGTTGATATATTCTATATATTCTTATCATATCAGTTTTGAAATTGAAATTGTTTTTATACTTAAAATTTGATTGTTAAACTCTCAATAATATTTATCCTGTTTTCCTGGAGAATTCTTTTCTGTGTGACGGCAACTTAGGGCGACCTCCACATGGCACATTTTGCAAAACGTCTCATTCTTTAAGCCGTTTTAATACGCTTCGAATTGTGGCAAGACTTTTTCAAACATTTTGCAAATGTAATTTGTCAATCTACCTTCATTGTGCAAATTTAAGATGATTTTCTATTCAGCAACACCTCATTTCTTGCCTATGCGCATTTTGATATGCACTCGTTAAAATTAATAAACAAACTAGAGACGTTTGCACCCCAATTATTCAATGTCATCATAAAAGTGCCAAGAAAAATATCGAAAAACACAAAATAATTTGACTCTTGTCTGCTGCAACATATACTTCTGTGTTGTGAAGAATGAGAAGAAAAATTATTTGCGTACTTCATTTCATTAACTGGACAATATTTTTTTGCATTCTTTTGTTAATAAGGGAAATCGCTGTTCAATAAACACCCTTCGGTGAATACTTTTGTGACTCACTGTACAATTATATTCAATTTCCTTAAAATTGACTTGAAAAATTCTTCTCGACAAAAAATGGAATTAACTTGTAAAAATGTTCATGCGATTAAGAGTGAATCAGTGGACTTGGTTTTTTATAGACCATCTCACAGCGTGCTAAACAAATGGTATAAAGAGTTCATTCAGTCGTGACTGACGTTCGCTCCAAAATGAATTTCATTGTGCCAGAAAATATCGCTGGTGTACGTGAACCGTTTGGTAATGCAACTCCATCATGTGAAATATCGTGAGATTTACGCATCCTATAATCTTAGTATGGCTAGTGCCAATAAGATATTGCATAACCATTTGGCCGTGAAAAAGATTTCTTAGCATTGGATTCCGCACAATTTAACAGATCCTCAAAAAAAAAAAAAGGAAATACAAGGAAATGTTGAAAAATATTGCATCAAAAGTTGTGTATCACATCTGCAGAAGTGATGAATCCCGATTCTACTCACACTGGATCGGAACAGAACAGCAATTGATCATATAAACCTTTCAAAACGTATCAAATTCAGAGAAAGATGTTCACAGAAGGAGCGCGTCGAAGTAA
This sequence comes from Philornis downsi, assembly GCA_019455685.1. Lineage (NCBI taxonomy): Eukaryota > Metazoa > Arthropoda > Insecta > Diptera > Muscidae > Philornis > Philornis downsi. Next base: position 88,246 of record JAHXMU010000396.1, read on the forward strand.
ATGATTGCCCGTTTCTTCGGCAGCACTTCTGGTTCTGTGAATGCAGCGCCATTAGAACAACATAAGATGACGAATTCGGAATTGTACTCAAGGATTTGTTTATCAGACGTCCTTGAAGAAATATAATAAGAAAAACTAATCGCCTAACACGAATCATTCTCCACCATGACAATGTGAACTCTGACCGGTCAGGTCAAACAAGTGCCTATTTGAGGATCGAAAAAATCACATTGATGGGTCTTTCGCCTTGTGGTCCTGTTTTGGCACCTAATGACCTCTTTTTAATCCCGCACATAAAAAAGGATTTTCAATGCCTGAGCAATCGGCTGATGCGTTCAAAGTGGACGTATAGGAGGTACCTTAATCAGAATGGAAAAGTACTTCAAAAATTGGTCCAAGCACAAGCACATCTTTATGAGGAGTATTTTGAAAACGATGAAAACCAATTTTGGTGGCAAATATCTGTTTACCCATAGCAAGCCCAGATATACATACATACTTATGAGTAGTGACTCTTGTCTGAACACAGCTTACAGAGGCTTGAAAATGAAAAATGAATCGTATACTTTTTCTTGCGAATGGTATACTTGTTCATAATTTTTGGCATGAATACACTCAGTAACAGAGTGTCGATCAAATCGTTTTAATATCGTTTTTTCCTTATGAAAACTATTCTGCGACACAGTGTTTCGCTTCAGAACCAAATTCGTGACGACGATTTTTATACTACAAATTATCGGTATTGTGTGGAAAGAGAAATTGCAAGGCGATCGTCTAACTTATAATAAAAAAAAATCTTTTCATTGGATATATATTATAGACAATCGCCGAAAAAAGTATTGTGTGTTTTGGCGCAAAGAAAGGTTGAAAAATTTTGATAGTTTCGAATGGATTTTATATGAAGATCAACGAATCATGTATCGATGTATGAGTCCGCAACTAGACAGCAGTCGATGTAAGGGTCTATCGAAAATAGACAAATCCAATAAAAATTGTTCGCGCAATAACCCTTGAAGTAAAACACAAAATATACAAGAAAATGGACTGTAATCAACACATCATTCAAGTATATGTATGTACGTCTATAACTCAAAATAACGTCAAAAGTAAAAAATCTCCAAAATGCGGATTTTGGCCATACCTCCAAATTCCATTCTTGGTATATTTTTGGGTTTGAAAAAAATTGCATTCATCTCTAAGAGATGAAAAATTACTACAAAATATACTAAATCATAAAACTATAGTTTTTAGTTGACCGGTTTCAATGGTTTTTCAGTTCCGGTTTTCCAAAACCTTGAACATTTTTCGTCGTCTATCCCCTTCGTCTGATAGACGAAGTTATATCTTCTTGAGAAAACAAACCGCAAAGTTTAAGCTAATCATGAAAGGACTGCGATTCGCTTCATTTCTCCCGGCATTTGTTTGAATTTTCATTCAAAATGGACGGTGTTTATATATTCTGCAAGAGTCTTATTCATAATAATTTATTGAAGTTTTTAAAATTGAAATTGTTTTTACTTTAAAAATTTGATTATTAAACCCTCAATAAGTATTTATGAATACGGCCATCAAAAGTACATTTTTACATTTTTTGTTTAAGTGTTTTTTTTTTTTTCGTCGAAGTGTTACCAACGGATAATGAAAGCGCGCACATTTTTTGAAAAGCGTTAGCGTTAGTCAGTTATTTTATTTCCAAGCCTATGGAAGCATATCGTTTCAAATCGCAGCAAAAAGTTATCGAAATGAAATTCAATCGTAACAATGTTATTGATTTGTATTTGGCTAGAAGATCGGAAACAAACATTGTTAGTAACCTACGGTATCAACGTGTAAACAAAGTGTTTGATAGCATCAAAAAACGCCATGGAGGTGAGCATCCAAGAATAGCATAGAAATCAACGTAATCCAAGACAAATTGCGGTTCAATTGTCAAAAGATGTCAATGTGTCTGCTTGTAGCATGGCGTGTATGTTAAAAAATGAAATTAAATTTAGTATTTTGTATGATTACAATGAAAATGAAAAGACAATTTAGACCAGCACATTGCTCTGCGAAAGCTAGCGCCTGCATCAGTGAAGGTTTGAGCCGCGATAACTGCTGCAAGACGCTTACCAATCGTTTTCATAGAACAGGGCGTCGTAAAGGTAAATCAGCATATCTAGCGCGACAAAATTTGAAATGATGCTTTGTTACTTTGGGCACGTAAACAATTCGGTAGAAGCCGTTGAACGTTTCAACAAGACTCGACACCAGTGTTGCCAATTTAGTTTTTTCCCCGCTAAATTTAGATTTTCTCAATCAATTTATTAGTTAAGATTTGGATTTAGCTTTTTTCTGTTTTTTTTTTTTTTTTTTCTTACATAAATATTTTAGATTATTTTTGTTTTTGTTCGCTAAGTATATTATAAAACGTAAAATAATTCGTATTTCCTACTAAAACTAATTACAGTGGTAATCAAATTAATGGAAAACGATGTGGTAACGACAATTTCTTGCGGCAATGAAAGACTGGTTCTACGAATGGATTAGAATCTCAAAATTCTATAAAAGTATACACTTATCCTGATCCACAATATTAGCTTTAAAGTTGATGCTACCGTTAGGAGTGGAAGTAGGTCAAAATTTCAAAGTTGGATTTGGCTTCGGTTAGCATTTTAGTTGATTTCACCCCTAGACGTAATTTAAAATCCACACATAATCGAATCGTATATAAAATCCAAAAATACACGTCTGACTTCCGTTTTTTTTTTTTTTTTTTTTTAATATTACCTTTATTCCCATGCGTACAACTATTTACAGGTCGTTCTTATATAAATTCTGATTAAGTGATGGACAGGATCTAAAACTAATCATTGTATAATAATTCTTGATACTTTTTTTACTTAAAAAATAAAATGGTTTCACAAATTTTATATATATGTATGTATATATAATTTTTCCGGTGATAGCCTGCAAAACAAAGTTGCCCTAAGAAAAGGGTGGAAAAACTGTTTTATCGTTTTGGATACGCCGGTGATAATAACTTAAAAATTAAAGTAATTGTATCTAATAGCAATCGATTGTGCAAATGATATTGACTAGAAAAACTTCTTATAATACTTATTAATTCGTGAATCAAATTATATATCTCGAAATATATGTATGTATTATACAGCAAGAAATTTAAATATGAATAAACGTTTCACTTCTTAAGTGTCAACGTATAAAACTCAATAAATACTCGTATTAATGTACATCAGCTAAAACAACATGGAACAGTTTTTGTACAAAAGTTAGTTTTTTTCTGGATTTTAGCTTATTTTACATTTTTCCCCGAAAATATTAATTTTTTTCACTATTAAGTTCTAGCAATACTGCTCGCCACCATCCCTTAAAACCCGTGAAATGCAACATTTTCTACAAGAAGAAATTTCCGACTTCATTTCTTTACAATAATAGCCATGATATTCAGCGGACTTAACCCCAATGGGGGTTTTCTATAATATCCATACTGAAGACAAAGCATTAACTAAAAAAAAAAATATACTTTTCGCCGAGAAGACAAAAACTATGATGCCACATTCGTGCGGCGCATGAAGCCTTCTCGCTAAATGTGGCTACATCGAGCAATAACAACTTTTTTTTTGTACAGAAGTTTTTAAATGAGCAGAAAATTTAAAATTGACATAATTACAGCATTTTTAATTGGTAACACTTAGAGCCCTGACTTCTGTGTATGAAAAATTATTAAAATTTTAAGTGAACATCGAAAATTGCAATTAAATTCCTATATAAAATAACTTGCAAATGTCGTATTTTTTTCATGTTAAACATGTGGTTTGCGTGCACTACTATGAACACATTCGATAGATAATTACATTATACATCATTGTTAAAATAATTAATGGGTTATGAAAATGTATCGAGCTAATAAAAGACCTAAAATGTATATTACAAGTTTAAAAAAATAAATCATACATATTTAGTGGAGATGGCAAATAGTTGTTCTTGTAATTTCAAAAAAAAAAAAAAAAAAAAAAATCAGGTGTCTAAATAAAAGTATTTCATGACTTTTTAAGTTGTCGGTCTGTCTGGCTGGTTGGTAGACACTATAACTGTTGTAACTATAGAAGAAACTTATTAAAAATTGCCACAACCCAATATTTCACCAGACTTTAACTGAATATTGTAAATGGCTTCTATCGGTCCACCTTTTCTGGTACATCCCATACAAATTGGCCAATTTTCCGAAACTCAATTTGTTTTCATTTAACTCTTAACTTATTGACTGCAGTAAACTAAAGTTTTGTCCACTGCATATCTTTGTAATGCTCGGCAAAATTTGAGAAGATCGTTCGATTAGCTACTGTCTTTAAGCACCTCTCATGCAACCCGAATATTCATGGCTTCATATACATATTTCAAGCAGTTTTATAAGAAATTCAAATTTAACTAACGTCATAAATCACAAAATTCAAGAAAAATCTGTTAAAATAAAAATTTGAAAATTTGAAAATGTCGAAGTTTTTTGTGATTTCTAAACGGTTTGAACATAATGGAGACGAATAACATTTAAAAATCACCAATTAAAGAAATCGCTAAAATATATAATTTTTCTATAAATCGGAAACGGAATGCTCAATCACCAAAATAATTTGTAATTTAATTTGTTTATCTCTGACAGATGCTATCAAATGTTGTACATTAGCATTTAAGAAGAAAAGCGCTTAAAAGAAAAATAATTAAAATACAAACAGATATTCCAATCAAGAAAATACCAGTAATTCTGATTTCATAGATTGATATAAACTCATTCGCGTTTGTGAATCATACACATTTCGTATTCGTATTTTAGAGATTTTACAATTTGGTAAAAAATTCCCAAAAGAGGGCCAAATTTCCGATTTATTATCATACTTGCGATTTTTAAAGATATTTGTTTGCTAATATGGATAGGTACCGCTATATGTAATAATATGTAATATGTAAATTGTGATCATTTTTTATCTTAGACATTCCAATTCCGAGTTATGTATTTTAATGCTAATCCACAATTAGAAAAGAGTGCTCGAAATTTGGGCTATAATAGTATAAAGGGTGGCGCATAAGTAACGTTAACGGCGACTATATTGAATGCGTTCTTGTGAATCTTTTGGTTTTAACTCGTGAACCAATTGCATCTTATATGGAAAAAGATGTAACATATATATGTAAAATTCTTTGCAAAGACCGCCTAGACATCTCCAACTGCTGAGAACGTCACCTGGTGGAAGTTTCGGGGTTTTCCCCAATACTTGCTTGCACCTGAGCAATGGTCACTTCATTTCGAACTGCACGAGGTCTTCCAACACGCGGAAGACAGCCCCTTGTTGCCCAAAACGCTGAATCAATCGGTAAATTGTTGGAGCGCTAGGAGCATTTCGAACATGAAACAAATTTCGATAAGATCTGAATAATCGGATGCTGACTTTGAACAACTTTGGTTCTTTGTTCTGTGCTGAGCCTTTTCATCATAAATTTGTCAAGTATTATTTAGTTAATTCTGTAAAGAGACGAAAAAAATTACTTCAACAAAAAATGTATTCACTGATCAAATCTTAACGTTACTTATGCGCCACCCTGTATAAACGAAAAAAGACCGATATCTTGAGCGATATCATGTACAAGATTAATTCGAAATTTGGTAAAATTATACTAGAAGGAAATATTTTTCTATGCAAATACCGAACCTATCTCTAGAAAAATTGGTTATTTTTCAGGATATGTTCGAAAATTGTTTATTTATTCGTTAACGTTACGACTTATTTATTAAAAAGGTGGCGATTTTATATGTGAGAAGAGATTACAGATACTTCAAATAGTAAAATAAGTATAAAAAAAAAATTGCCGTGCAGGAACTAGAAAAGCTTCTAACAAAATAGAGCTCTGCTATTTTCCTTAAACTTTTACCAGTTATTCGCCAATTAAAAGCAATGCACGGTGATAATCGATGATCGATAAACATAAATAATGATAAAAAAAATGTTGGAAATGTAAAAATGCTAAAAATATGTTTCAGCAGAATTTTCATACAGAAAGTAGCCACACAAACTTATCTTTCGACGAAAGCCTGCAGCATCCATGAATCTATGGACCGTAATCAGTGATGGAGATCTTCGGTCCGGCTGAACTTTTACGTTCCAGGCAACTTTGAGTCCGTCTACTTGTTTTGTTTAATGAAGTCAGAACAGGCCTTGCATGTTTTTGTACCTGCTGTAAGACTACTGTCACCAAATAAAAACTAATTTAATTTATCTCTTGGTTGTGGTCTTGTTTTCGAAATTAAACAAAATATGCTCCAAAACTATATCTTTAAGTTAGGTTTTATATTCTGTTCACGAGGAAAAAAATCCACCAAACATTGATTGCTCGTGAAAAAATTTAGCGGCATTGCCAGCTTTTCTTGTACTACTTTGCAACACTAAAATCAGAACAGCTGATATTTTTAATTCATAATACCTATATATTCAATAATATATTTATAAAATTGTTAAGTTGCGTCTTTTTTTAATACTATTTAATTTTCAAGTTTACAAATGTTTTATCGAACATATTGCGACATAAAAATATACGTTATTCCGATTTCAACACTATAAATTCAAAAAAAGAGATTGGAGTTACCACATAAGAAAATTTTACTAGCGAAAAAATAAATTACTGTCTGACGGAAAAATGTTGCTTCAAATTCTACGATCATTTCTTTTTACATGCTGTTTACCGTAGAAAATTAGCGCATCACCAGCCTTTAACGCATATTTAATAATTAAATATTTTCATTCTAAACGAAAAATATATTTTATACGAATTATTAGAAGGTAATTTGAAGCGTGATGACTCTTTAGCTTAACAGCTTTGATCTGTACATTATGATGTGTATTGCGGCTAATCACAGATATATTTGCACAAAAAGGCGTATAAATTTAATAACTTAATTCAATTCCCATGTAGATGGCCGTTTTTGGCAAATGAGTCAACCAAATGCTTCCACCATTTGAACTAATAACGCACGTCATATCTGTAAAATTGTGTAATCCTTTGGCAAAAGATATTATATGCGGATGCGTCATAATTTAACACTTGCGTCAAATTGGGACACCTGTGTTGACTTACCGTTCATAGCCTAGATTTGTTTTCATTGATAAGATATGAATAAGATCTTAGATACCAAATTTAAAACCAAACTTTCGACTTAGCAAATGTGATAGGCACTCAATTATGCGTCATATCGGGTATCTGATTTATGCACACTTTTACAACAAATATTGAAAAGTCTAAAAATATGGGGGTAAGGCAAAGTCATAGCAAATAATTGCCTAGTGAAACGAAGTCGATTGAACATAAAAAAAAAATAAATAAAAGGTTAATAACGGAAAAAACCCACAATTAAATATTCGATTGCGAAAGTCCGCATGGAGTTCAAATTAATTTCTCTTACACCCATTTTATAGTTTGTCTTGACCGTTTAACGACGATAATACTTAAAGAGACAAGGTAGTTGGTTGTTACTCTCTTCTAATAAATAAACTTTCAAAATTTTCCCCAAATATACCCGTATTGAAGTATTATTTGAAAAAAAAAACACACATAAGAAAATTAAATAACTAGGGAAAACATTTCCATATTTTTTTAACAGACATTCTTGGGCTATTTGCCAAAAATTTCATTTGGGAATTCCAGGAAATTTTGCGATTCCAGTAATATGAATTCACAGATGAAAGTCAATGCTGTAGCGATTAGTACACGCGACTTTCATTCGCATGACCGCAGTTTCAACCCCGCGTACTGCCACTTATCATTATTGGAGCGGTCACCTCGATGTGTCTAATCGACAAGCCCGACAAATGCTTTTCAAACTGCGACGTTTGGAATCGTCGTCAAGCTTGTTGAGCGAGTCTAAAAATGGAATACGTATAAGTGGATTGAATATGAGAAACTCTCTAATGTCTCATTCATGTAGTCGAGTAATCGACAAGCCTGGTAAATGCTTTTCAAACTGCGATATTTGGAATCGTCGTTAAACTTGTTGAGTGAGTCTAAAAATAGAATGCGTGTAAGCTAACTGAATATGAAAAACTCTCTTATGTCTCATTCATGAGATGCAAGGAAATTTGCTTTTTTTATTACGTATCAGCTTTTTATTCATTATTTATTTATTTTTTTTTTAATCATTCTACAGAGTTGTAACTTTTTGAGGATGGTGATCAAATTAGGATCGGTGAAAATTTTTACACATTACTATATGAATTGCATATAAGGCTTTATATTTATAATTTCAAAATTTATACAAACTTTTATATTCTTACGCAGTTACGTTTATTTGCTACGTAAGTCAATGTCGTATCAAATTCCTATCTAATTTTTACCTCTACCTTCGATAGCACTTTCTTCCTTATAACTCATTTCTCATTCTTGTGCTCTCGCATAGCCAGACTTCCTTTTCTGCGGTTTTATAGTATCAAACAAATCTGTCAGCTTATAGGGAAATTTAGGAAATAGGCAAGTTAACTAACTACTATGTTGGAGCTATCTCTAATTCTTTCAAAAGGATCATATTGAATATTAGTCGCCACTCAATGCAAAGAATAATATAGAGGATAGAAGAGTTTGGTATCATTTTTGTTCATATTCTTGGCTATGAAAGCAATGACAATGGCCGCTAGAAAAACACCACTGTGTATTGTCGAACATCGCCAAAATACCTCAAATATCACTAAAACGCCTGAAATATAGCCAAAATATGATATTTTATTTTGGTTACCAAATATTGTTTTGTATGCAAAATATGCTTACATTTGAAGCATTCCTTGTTGGTCGATAACAGAAACTCGCATTAAGGCTCTCGAAATCGAACATGATATCACCAAAAATGTCGCCAAGTACTTAAAAATCCGCCAAACAAATCGCCAATCACACTTGTACAATTTTCATCACCAAAAACGTTGTCAGATTTTTTTTGTAGCCAAATGCATTGTCGAACATCGCCAAAATACCCCAAATATCACCAAAATATGATAACATGTTATTTTGGTTACAAAATATTGTTTTGAAGCATTCATTGTTGGTTGATAACAAAGAGTCACATTAAGGCACTCGAAATCGAACATGATATCACCAAAAATGTCGCCAAGTACTTAAAAATTCGCCAAACAAATCGTCAATCACATTTGTACAATTTTCATCATCAAAAACGTTTAGATATCGCCACGTTTGAATCTGATAACTCTGTTTAGGCATAATTAAATCATTTTATCAAACATTGCCGACATTTAGTATGCTCGAGTCTACAAAGAGTATCTGAGGTGAGCGAGTTCAATTCTTTATGCTATTCTCCACTATATCGCCACTTCATTAAAGTGCTCGGTTGGGTTAAAAAATGTTCTATATAGCAAATAGTGCTATAGCAAATATTTTATGCAAATACAATTTTAAAAATAGAATATTTTAGAAATTTTATGTTGTTTTTAAATATTTGGGGAATTCCTATGGTTTCATAAGTAAAAAAAAACTTGCTTAAAGACAAACAAGGTTCAACAACAAATTTTATTTCCTCTTGATTGAATTTTAATTAAAAAACCAACTGCCACTGCTCATAAAACATAAAACTCGGAATAAATTGTAATGCTAAAATAGAATTTCCATAAAGTACGTCTGTGTGATCTGTTGTATCATGCAACAAACACAATGCTCCAAAACATCATGTGAACTGCACATAATTGTTTCAAAATATTTTAAATTATGCTTTATAAATTTTACTGAAAAATTGTGTTCTCTGGAAATAGATCTTTCGAATTTATAACAAAATTGGTTATTTGGAGCTAAGTGGATAGTTCAAGTTCAAGTAGTTTGCCCTATCAATCTGGTGAAAGGGGTTAACATTTTTTGTTATTTGATTCAGAAAGCATGTCTGGAATTAATATCCACATTCCTATTCTGATTATAAAACTTGTACCGGTCGTACAGGGTGTCCGTTGGGAAGGTATTCACTTTGTTTTGCCGCCATTTTGGTAAACATTAGTCTTGGCAGTTCATATTTGGCAGTCGTGAAGTAGAGACGTGGCAAATTTGTTATGGAAAAATATTCGACAAACCAATGTGTTTTAATCGTTAAAACATTTTATCAAAATCAATCATCGTTTACTGTGACGATGAGAAAGTTACATGAAATTTTTGTGAGAAACAACGTGCCAACAAGATGCACTATTTATCGTGTAGTGAATGATTTCGAAGAAAGAGGGTCTGTAGCTGATAGGGCCAAGCATGGATCATAACGTATTGCAAGATCGGCTGAAGACATTACTGCTGTTCAAGAAAGTGTTCAAAAGAACAACTTCTTTGTCTTCAAAGAACAACTTTGGCCACAATTTTGCACAAGGATTTGCATTTGTTTCCATTTAAGATTCAGTTCACAAGATCTTCCACAAGACCATTTACGCCGCCGTACATATGTCAATAGGATGCTACAGCTCGCCCATGACAACCCCGATTTTCATGAAAAAATCATAATGAGTGGCGAGACACATTTTCATTTGAATAGATATGTGAATAAAAAGAATAGTCGGTTCTGGGCAATGAAAAACCTTCAAATTATTCATCAGTCACCTTTGCTTCCATTAAAAGTGACAGTCTGGTGTGCAATTTGGTCAAGAGGAATCATTGAACCTTACTTTTTTGAAACTGAAACTGATATTGTGATATAATTGAAAACTTTTTAACGCCACAACTGCATGTTTTCGGCTTGATTAATATGTGGTATCAAAAAGACGGTACCACATCGCATACAGCCATTATTACAGTGGTATTACTGCTGTACTGGTGATGTTGATTGGCCTTCACGGCCGCCTGATTTGACTGTTCCGGACTTCTTTTTGTGGGGATATCTGAAAGGCAAGGTTTATGCAAACAAACCAGAAACGCTTGAGCAACTCAAACAAAACATTCGTGATGAAGTTAATGAAATACCGCGTGCAATGTGGGAGAATGTAATGAAAAATGTGCTCAAAAGGGCTCGCATTTGTGAAGCTAACAGAGGCGGACATTTATCGGATATTGAATTCAATACATAATTGCCGACATTATATAAAACATTTATCAATATAAAACCCATTTTCTTTCATTTAATCAAAAATTATAAACAAACAAAGTAGTATACCTTCCCGACGGACACCCTGTATAACAATTACAATTATTATAAATCACATCATATGGACCTCTACTACACAAATTCCTGAACGTGTATGTAAATTAATAAGGTGGGTTTCATATTTATAAAGCCACCCATAAATTTGCTTTATACATTTTTTGTTGTTATGGTGTTCTATCAAAACACTTGTTTGGACGAAACAACCATGCATACAAATTGTTGTTTTTGCGATAATTCTGTTTTTAGCGTGTTTCACAATTATAATGCCAAATTCAATTAGTAAGTTTTTAAAAGTGCAAGTGATAAGATTATTATTATTTTTGTGAAGAAGTGGTAAAATTCAGCAATAAAAAAGACATGCCGCAAGGAAAAAGGTTGACAGAATACGAAATAGGTAAAATAATCGCTTACAAGGGCGAAGAATGCTGCGGAAGAGAAATTGGGCGATGTGTGATGCAACGATTTATTTTGCACCTGAAAGCATGCTATGATATTTTCCCGGAAGATATTATATCATACATTATATGATAGCACATTATATAGGTTGACGCATAAGTAACGTTAAGATTTGATCACTGAATACATTCTTTGTTTAAGTCTTTTTTTCGTCTCTTTACAGAATTAACTAAATAATACTTGGGAAATTTATGATGGAAAAGCTCAGCACAGAACAAAGAACCAAAGTTATTCAATTTTACTTTGAAAGTCACCATTCGATTATTCAGATCATATCGAAATTTGTTTCATGTTCGAAATGCTCCTAGCGCTCCAGCAATTTATCGATTGGTTCAGCGTTTTGGGCAACAAGGGGCTGTCTATGATCTTCCGCGTGCTGGAAGACCTCGTGCAGTTGGAAATGAAGTGACCACTGCTCGAGTGCAAGTATTGAGGAAAACCCCGAAACTTCTATCAGACGACGTTCTCAGCAGTTAGGGATGTCTAGGCGGTCTCTGCAAAGAATTTTACATTTGAAACTTCTTTTCCCATATAAGATGCAATTGCTGTTGCGAGTTAAAATCAAGTGATGCACAAGAACGCATTTAATATAGTCGCCTTTAACGTTACTTATACGCCATATGTAATAAATGGTAAATAGTATAAACTCGAACCGAAAAGAAAAACCCGCTTGGGCCTAACAGACGGACATTTTATCTCTTGGAGCCAAGCGCAAGTTAGAATCTCTTCTTTATGCGTAGAATTTTATCAATCAAGAAAAATAATTTATATCTATTTCTCTGTATGATCGCAATACATCATCAAATATATACTTAATTACCTGTTCACCCAAATGGGTAATAAATAATCGATTCTAAACATCATTAGGCGATTCCTCTAATTAATCAATCTACTAATTGCACTATAAATGTTAACGCATAAAGGTTTCATTTAGATAAGCAATTCTACATTATATTCTAAACAGCACATAAGAAAGACTGCCTTATGTAGTGACACTTAAAGTACGCATTCTTTGCTTTAAAATATAAGATATAGTACGAGGGCGGTCCCAAAACTGGCCGACCTGATGGAAAGATTGGCCAATAGTTTGAAAAAAATTATTTTGGTGAAAAGTGGCTACCTTATAAAATATTAGTTTTAAGTTTCAAAGCGCTACGCTGTTTAGTATTTTTATTTGAGCCATCAAATGAAAACGATTACAGTGAATTTGTTAACATGGAAAAAATTGGTCACCGTTACGTAATACAATATTTCCATTTGAAAGGTCTCAGTGCAACAAATATTAAATCCGAGCTGGATTCTACTCCGGGGGAGTCTACTTCTTCGTTTACGACTGCAAAATATTGGGTAGCAGAGTTTAAACGAGGCCATACGAGCTGCCAAGACGAACACCGCAGTGATCGGTCCATTGAGGCGCCACGCCAGACAGGCTTAAGAAAATCCACAAAATGGTATTCAACGATCGTCGGCTAAAGGTGCGTGAACTAGCTGAAATAATAGGCATTGCAAAAAGTGTTATACACACATCATATAATGACCGAAGATTTGAGTGTGAGAAAGCTGTGCGCAAGATGGGTGCCGCGCTTGCTTTCAATAGAGCAAAAACAGCGTCGTGAAGATGTTTAAGTAAAGTGTTTGGCAATGTTTCACTGCAATAAGGCCGAATTTTTGCATCGATTTATAATCATAGATGAGACATGACTGGAGCAGTGGATTGAAATGGTAGAATCGTGTCCCGCAAGCAAGGTCATGGCGTCTGTTTTTTTTTTTTTTTTTTTTTTTTTTTTTTTTTTTTTTTTTTTTTTTTGCGTAGGATTATTTTTATTGATTATCTTCAGAAAGGAAATGCCATCAACGGCGATGTAATGCATTGCAGTGTTTAGGTGATGAAACAATGGGCATTTCTCAAAAAAGAATATGTTGTTTCATCAAGACAATGCTCCAGTTCACACATCCACTATTGCAATGGCCATAATTAATGGAGCAAATTTCGAGGTGCTTCATCACGCACTTTATTCCTTAGATTTAGCTCCCTCATACTATTTTCTATTTCCAAAACTTGAAAAAAGGGCTCGGTTGTAAAAGGTGTGCCTATAATAAAGAGGTGGAGTCTGCGGGTGATGGCTATTTTGAAGGGTTTCATACTCTTCGCCTTCTTTTGACACCATTCTCCTATTCCAATCCACTGCTTTTACTTTTCCTTTGTCTCAGGTATGAAGTGGTGGACCCATTTCACATCCATGGTTATAAATAGACGCAAAAATTTAGTTTTTGCTCTATTAAAAGTAAACACGGCACCCACTAGCACTTTTTGAAATGCCTATCATTTCAGCTAGCTCACGCACCTTCAACCGACGATCATCCAATGCCATTTTGCGAATTTTCTTAGCCGTCGGCCACTACGGTGTTCGTCTTGAAAGCTCGTACGCCTTCGTTTAAACTCTGCTGCCCAATATATTACAGTCGTAATCTACCTCAGAGTAGAATCTAGCTCGGCTTTAATAATGGTTGGACTGAGACCTTTCAAAAGGATTGAATTGCATAATGGTGACCAATTATTTTCATGTTTGCAAATCCGCTGAAATCGTTTAATTTTGATGGCTTAAATAAAAATACTAAGCAACATGGTGGCTTGAAATCTAAACATATGTCTTTTAAGGTAACACTTTTTCACCAAAATAATTTTTTTCAAACTACTGCCACCATCTGCACGTCAGGTTGACTAGTTTTCGGACCATCCTCGTAGTCATATGATAGATACATAATTATGAAGTTAACAAAATAATGTATAAATATTGAAGATCCAAAAGCTATATTTCGTCGGATTAGCAATAGTCTTTTCCAACAAATTTAAGACGAGCGAAGGGAGTAACCGCTTTTAATGTAACAATCGTAGAAAGAATAAAATCTGGTATATAGAAAGCTTAAGTGATAGTGGCGAAGTAGAAAAATTCTACCAAAATATCACAAAAAAAAAAAATATATATAATGCTGGACTCCGCTATTTTAAGGACATTAACAAAAATCTACTCCCGCACACGAACGACGAGTTGTAAGAATGTGGAGTACACTAGTTCCAAAAGCCAGCTAAAGTGAAGCAATGAGGCCAATAGATTGGCTATCACTAAGCCAAAACAAGGTGAAAACTGCGATATCATATCATATCATTTTATCACATCCTGTCAAGTTTGTCATGCGAAAAATAGAAGCTTTTTCTGATTAGCCTGATTGGGCCTTATTGGTGTAATTGATTTATGTATCCTTGCAAACCGGATACGTCTTTATGGATACTGAGCTCCACGAGATTTTCAGTGAAAACTTTTAACCGTTTCGGAATCCGTGGCAAATCCATCTTCAGATCCCTTGTTGTGACTTAATCGATGCTGTTGGTACATCGTCTGTTGTATAGGTATATAAATTATGTATATGTGAGGTAGAAATCAACCAAAAAGGATCTGATTCATTGAGATTTTCAGTGGAGACTTATAAAGGGTCTTCCAAATATGACGGCCCGATGTTGAAATGGAATAAAACTAGTTTTGTGTGAGTAGACTTTTGCAAGTTGAAAACATTTTTAAGTATTTGTCAGTTCAGTGGTCACCTAAAGATATGACGCGTTTCGGACTTCGTGACAAGTCCATCTTTAGATCCCTTGTTGCGGCCTGATCGTCAGTTGTTTATATATCTACTTATATGCAGATTATACGTATGTGAGGTAGATATCACCCGGAAAGTTCCAGCTTTTAATTCATTGAGCTATTTTCATTACACCAGTCAACAGCGAGAATGGAGGATTGTTCCTCACAAATTTCCTTTTCCTCATAGCTATTTGGCATAATTGTCAAAGATTTTTTCGAGGTAATTTATGATCTTATGAAACTATTTTTATTTGAAAGGTCTATATATGCCATTATATATGAAATATGACACCGTTCAAATGTCCGCCGCGGCTTTGCGGTAGCACACTAGTAAAAATCACGTTGCCTCGGCAAGAAACAACCATACCCTCAATTCGTTCAGTTCGTAACCGTCCGTGGAGTCATGATTAACACCAGTGACTACCTTTCGTATGATCTCGAGTTCAATACCACATACAGCTATCTATCATTATTGGAGCGGCCGTTGCCTCGATGTGTCTGATGAACACTTTGAGTAATTGACAAGTGTTGCAAATAATTTTCAAATTGTGGCGTTGGAAATCGTCGTTAAACTGTAAGTTATCCCGTTGAGTAAGTCTAAAAATAGAATGTGTGCAGACTCACTGCACGTGAGAAGCTCTCCCAAGTTCCATTCGTGAGATGTAACGGCATTTGTTTTTTTTTTTCTCAACTCGTTTATTCAGACTGTTTATTATAGCGTTTGCTGTGTGGTACGTCGTGCTGGAACCACATATCGTGCACTTTGAGCTCCTGGGTCAGATCCCGACGCTAAATTCGTCAATTTGAAATCTGCAAAAGTTTAAGTTCTTGTGCACGGCAGGGAATCTACTGCCTCGGGTTCTCCTACAAATTGTCGTGGACAGTGGCGTTATTCTCGGCCGGTCGGCAGATTTTCTGATTTCACTGTTGGAAGTCAATACAAAGAAAACAAAAATTGACATCTTGGTTATTTGCGAAGAAGCAGAAAGTAGAATGGTTTCCAATTGTTTGGAACCTACTGCTTTCAGTGATTATGATATCGTTTACAGTATCATAATCTCCTAAAAATACGCTACATTTTTCGTTATGGTAATATTAGTTTCCTCAATTCGATCCACGATATATATGTAGAAATGTTATATTTCTTTACAATACTGATATCATAAAAATATGCACATCACCAAAACTTCTTATTTTATTTAGATTTTAAGATATTCTTGTAATCTGAGCATTTATTAATACTCGTATTATACAACCTAATATTTCTATTCTGTATACATTTATATATTAACTTTTTTCTATTTATCCATCCCTCCCCCGTTTTTTCTCCATACAGACGCCGGCTGATTCCTCTAAACTCAATCGCAAAGAGTCGTACAAAGCGCAACGTAAAAATTACCGCCGCGAAAAGAAACGTGTTGCATCCGAATTATTAAATTCATTACAGGATCCAGCTGTGATTGTGTTGGCGGACTGGCTCAAGGTAAGAAATAAAATATTAAAATTATTACCATCATTACGATAACAATCTCGCGGGAGTCATCATCTTCGATAATCTCTGGTGTCAGGAAAAATGATGGAAATCATAATGAGAGCAAAGAGAAAAGATATCATTTATGAATAAACAGGATACAGGTGGATTATTATCTACGCTCACAAACGCACACACACAAATAACAAGGATAGAGGAAATACTTGTCACTGCTATTTATCACAAACGCACCAGCGAATGATGGAAAGTAGTGAATTCTCTAAGAGGAATGTAGAATAAGAAATATGGAAGTATCCTCTGAGGACACTTTGCTTTTGATATAATGCAAACTTTAGAAAGTTGTAAGCTAAATTGATTTTCTTCTTTCCTGTGAGATTGGTAATATAAGAATGTTTAGTTAAATTTGCGGGTATTTAATTATGGAAATATTCGATTATTTCAAAAAAAAAAAAATATTTGTAGTCTAGAAAAATATTGCATGCCAAACATCACGATATTCATCACGGCTATTTAACAAGTTGTAACTCCGATTTGACCGAAACCCCAACTATTATAACTTTACATTAAGGAGGATATGAGGAGGATAGTCCCAAATTGAGAACTATTTAGTACTACATACGATATGCATAGGTAGTGTTGTTATGTTGTTATGACATTACTTTTTTGAATGCCTTGCTTCAAGCTAACTAATTTGTGTACAAGTATTTCTTTATATCCTTATCTGGATGACGGAAAGTAAATATCATTTGATACGGCAAAAATGTGACATCCTAAAGGAAGCATTTGAAATACCAAGTATCTTTTGATACCGTCGACTGACCGTGAGGCGTTAGTTAGTACACGCGACTATCGTCTGCATGATCGTGGGTTCAATTCCGTATACAGCTACCTGCCATTATTTGAGCGACGGTCATCTCGAACATTTCGAGTAGTCCAGCATTCGATAAATCTAGTAAATGCCTCTCAAACTGTGACATTCGGAATCGTCGATAAAGTGTAGGTTCCATTGAGTAGGTCTAAAAATAAAATGCATTTAAGATCGCTGAATGTGAAAAGCTCCCCATATGTCATTCATGGGATGCAAACGAATTTGTTTTTGTTTGTTTGACTAAATGTGTTTCATTGCTTTTTAAGTCGATTGAGCTATGTCCCTTTGTCTGGCTGGCAGGCTAATAGATAGCGATAGCGATCGGAAATCTTTATGGGACTATTTAAAATTTGGCATAGTCAAACATTTTGCTAAATTGTATTTTCACTGTAAATGCGATACCGATTTGAGTACCACAAGCGGTACTTTCCATACAAATTAAATGATTTTCCGAAATTCAGTTTTTCCCTTGTTGTTCATAGATTGTAGATTGTAGAAAACTAAATTGTGTTTAGAGTTTGGAAAAATGTAATCAGATCGGCTCTTCTGGTACGTTCCATAAAAATGACAGATTTAATTGCGTTAAATTGTGGTACATCCGACTGAAAACAGATCACATTGCCACGCCCCTTGTGATACTTGACCGATTTTCCGAAATTCAATCTTGTCTCCGTAAATTTTATTTCTCTATTGTATTTATTTATAATGCTGAATAACACTACAGGAGAATCGACCAAGTAATAGTCCTCTTTCTGGTAATTTCCTTACAAATGACCGATTTAGCTCACATGTTCTTAGCTTTATAACTTTCAATTTTAAGAAGTAATTCGCAGGCTACAATTACTTAAATTTGGTAGAAATTTATTTATGTATTGCGTTGTAATGCTTGGCAAAATTGTGGAAAAAACAATTGATCGGATAACTGCGTCCCATACAAATTACGAAATGTAACTCATGCCTTCCTAGCATCATGTGACCCACTGCTCCAGATCCGGCTAGCCGTGGGAACATCTCGTGTTGTCTTTTCAAGGCGGGTAGCCAAACGCCGTTGTGTGCCCAGGTGGTCTCGGACGGCCAACAAATCTGCGACGAAATTCACGCTGCGTTAACACAACCGACGAATTGGAATTCTAAAAATGGAAACAATTATTCCGCATTCTTGAGGAGTAAGCCGATTCATGACTTGCCGATTTGTATTCCGCGTTTATTTACTTTACAAATGGGAAATCCTAAAAATAATTATAGCGTTTTCCAATAGGGTGATTGCTTTTGCCCCACCTTGTACCTTGCAATGTTTTTAATTTTAAACAAGCAATCGAGTCTAAGACTTAAAAATAATAATTTTATTTACAAGTGAGTTATGAGACCTATAATGTCTTTGACTTCACCTCGTATATGGCATATTAACTTACGAAAAAAGCAAATTCTTCAAAGCAAATGCATACAAAAGATTTTCAATACACATTAGAAGTACCCCAGTTCTATGCTGTCTGAGGAAACAGGGCTTTTTAACAACTATTTTAAAAGATTAAAAAATAATTATTTTAATAACATTCTCTCTTCTCCTTATTCCGTAATAAGGGATTGTGACGATTTATAAATAACTTAATAAAGAGAATTTATCAAGGGGTAAATTTGTATCTACGAGTATAAGTAGTCATCTTTAATCAATAAACAATCATTTTCTCTTAATATTTGGCTTCACTTTTTTTCTTTTTTTTACAAATGAATGTTGTTATCATTGCTACCTTCTAAATCGATTATCGTTTCATTAATTAATTCACTTCTATAAATTAACAAAATTTAATTGTTGCAACATCTTAGGATTAAACTAAAAAACTATACATACGAGGTGCGTTCAAAAAATAAAGGAATTTTCATTTTTCTCACAAAATATTTATTTATTCATCAATTTCTATTTTATCTCCTTCAAGGGGGACTACCCCTCATATATAATACACTTGTGCTTGCGTTTTTTCCAATCCTCGAAGCAGTTCTGATATGCACTTTTTGGTATGTCCTTAAGCTCTCTCAGCATTTCGGTTTTTATCTCCTCAATCGTCGCAAAATGCCGTCCTTTCAACCAATCAATCTTGGGAAGACGAAAAAGTCGCAAGGGGCTATATCTGGTGAATTCGATGGCTGGGGCATGATAACGGTGTTGTGTTTGGCCAAATAATCTCTCACAAGCAAATATGAGTGAGCAGGTGCATTATCATGATGCAAAAGCCATGATTTTTTTTCCACAATTCCGAGCGTTTTTTTCGTATTGCTTCACGCAAACGGCGCATAACTTTAAGGTAATACCCCTTATTTACCGTACGACCTTGTGGTAAGAATTTCTGGTGCACTACGCTATGGTAATCGCAGAAAACAGTGAGCAACAAAACCTTGACATTAGATCGGACTTGGCGCGCTTTTTTGGTCTTTTGATCTCTTTTGGACTCTTCCATTGTGATGATTGGGCTTTGGTTTCGATGTCATAACCATATACCCATAATTCATCACCAGTTATGACCTTTTTAAACAAATCTGGATCATCGTTGACATCATTGAACAATTTCTGAGCGATGCTCATGCGACGTTATTTTTGGTCAAAATTCATTAATTTTGGAAATTTTAAAATTCACCCTATTTTTTTAACACTCCTCGTATTTGTCAATTTTAGATTTACTTTATAGTTGGAGTAACAAGAAAAAAAAGGAAAGTCAGTTCATCTGATTAAAATGGTCGCATTAGTTAAGATTCATTTCATTTCATTTAAGATTCATTTGCCATTATACGCAAATATGGTTCCAAACATAGACTGCATATCTATATTTTATGGACCTTTATGTAGCTACAACATCGTACGAAATGCCAGAATGTCGTCAATATTTAATGGAAATGCATGTGGTTTATAACTTTCCGTGGAATGACAAATTCAGTTCGATTTAATTTCCAGTTTTAAAACAATTACTATTATAATAATTTTATATTAGCTATATA
>JAHXMU010000396.1:113845-133904 GCA_019455685.1 Philornis downsi
ATAAAGAGAGCAAGTTTATCGCTGATTTCAGCCAAGAGACCTCCATGTCTGCTATGTTGCCACTTGGGCGTAGCAAAATAGGGTTTCTTATAATTACATCGTTGGTTAAAGTAGCATTTACACTAACAAATAAATAGATATTTTTAAGATTGTTTAATACAAAGCAATTCAATGTAATTCAACGTAATTCAGTGTAATTCAATGTAATTTGATATAATTCAATTTAATACCATTTAATTAAACGTAATTCAATCGAATTAGTAGTTTCTGAAATTCACCATTATTTCTTTATGCTGCAAATCACTGTGCAACGTGAACGAGTACTCGACAAAGTACAAAACGTTTACCTATTCTCTATTTTTAATTGAAATAAGTTGAAACCTGTTGCTAGTAACACATTTCTCAAATTCACTTTGCACTTTAATAAATTAAAGCATTAAATGTTGTTAGACGAAAGCAAACAAATGTTAAAAATTTTGGCGATGGCTAATATAGAATAGTTGCTCTGAAGAGTACCTATGTGAGAAGTCTCTAATTTGTTTAAGTTCAATTGTACACAAATTTCCTATTAGACTCTATATTCTAATCTACTGCAACGTAGTCGCTCGTAAAATAATGTCAGTCGCTTCAATCTTATGCTATTCTTCTTGAATTATTACCATGGTTTCATAAACTTTTTCTTCCAACCATGATTTGGTCACCATCGTTTTTGCCGCTAAACGAGTTCGTTGCCGAAAAAACTTCATAATCATTTGAACGACATAGCCTAACCTAAGCTACCAATGTTTTGAACTACGACGATGTCGAGTGTGCCTCATATTTGTATGTATAAGGAATAGACAAAAGATATCCATAATTTTTGCGATAGATGGCTTCAGTAGTCTGTATCTTGCATTCAATAAGTGTGATTGGGTTTATGGTTCTGACGGTGTAACAATCAATAACATGCAATTTGAATTTTGCCGATCCCGTTTCGGTAACTTTGATGGAAGCCTAATTGTTAAAAATGTCGATAAAATAACGGAAGTCGCTCGTTTCAATTACTCACGAGCTAAACATTGGACAAAAAATCACTTATGGCAACGTCAGGATTGGAAGGGATACTTTGTGAATGCTGTGAGCTGGTCCCCTACGGCTAAAACTTTATTTCGGATTCGTACTGTCAACAATTAGACTGTTCGAAGGAAGCAATTGCCCAGAAGCAACCAGATTTATCCAATAGGAGAGGAAATCTGTCCCATATATGAATATTTACTCTCAGAAGCCCCGGGAGTTTGGTGCGTAATTCTTGTGGATCCAATTCATAGCTTGAACTTGCCATTAAGATGTTATCACCTGTTCCTTTCTATTAAAATTGATTATGCTGGTGAGAAATGCTTCTCAAGAGGAGGTTGTGAAAATTAGTTGTGCCAGTTTTTCGCCAATAATACGAGGGTCTTTTGTGAGAAAGGCATAATGAAATTACCTCCAAATTGGAAACAATTTTTCGAACAAAACAGTACAAAAAAAAAACAAAAAAATTAATTTGCATCCGATGAAGGAGAGAGAGAGAGAGCTTCCTACATTCAGTGAACTTATAGGCGTTTAACGAGAAGATTACTCCACTATTCGAAGGGTTCGTCAAACATCTCGAGGTTAGCGCCGTTAAAATAATGATAGGTGGTTGTATGCGGGATTGAACCTGTGATCATGCGAACGATTGTCGCGTGTACCAACCATCGCGACACAGTCGGTCACATTTTGAACTAAATACATATGTATATATGTATAATTAACCCAGATCGAATTATTCTAACTATGCTAAATAAAGCTTTCAGTGCCATACAGAAATAATGGGTTTCTTTTTACTACAGGGTGTCCGTCGGGTAGGTATACTACTTTGTTTTGCCGCCATTTTGGTAAACATTAGCCTTGATAGTTCATATTTGGCAGTCGCCAAGTAGAGACGTGGCAAATTTATTATGGAAAAATATTCGATAAACCAACGTCTTTTAATCGTTAAAACATTTCATCAAAATCAATCATCGATTACTGTCGCGATGAGAAAGTTACGTGAAGGTTTTGGGTGAAACAACGTGCCAACAAAACGCACTAATGATTTCGAAGAAAGGAGGTCTGTAGCTGATGGGGCCAAGCATGGGCCACAACGTACTGCAAGATCGGCTGAAAGTGTTCAAAACAATCCATCAACCTCAATTCGACGCCGTGCTTAAGAGCTTGGTCTTCAAAGAACAACTTTGGCCACAATTTTGCACAAGGATTTGCATTTGTTTCCATTTAAGATTCAGTTGACACAAGAGCTTCTTCCACAGCACCATTTACACCGCCGTACATATGCCAATAGAATGTTACAGCTCGCCCATGACAACCTCGATTTTCATGAAAAAATCATAATGAGTGACGAGGCACAATTTCATTTGAATAGATATGTGAATAAACAGAATAGTCGGTTCTGTTCAATGGAAAACCCTCAAATTATTCACCAGTCACCTTTGCATCCATTAAAAGTGACAGTCTGGTGTGCAATTTGGTCAGAAAGAATCATTGGACTTTACTTCTTTGAAACTGAAAACGGCGTAACGATAACTGTCAGTGGAGAGCGATATCGTGATATGATTGAAAACTTTTTAACGCCACAACTGCACGCTTTGGGCTTGATTAACATGTGGTATCAACAAGACGGTGCCCCATCGCACATAGCCAGGATTACAATGAAACTACTGCGAGACTTCCTTCCACAACAAGTTATTTCAAGAAATGGTGATGTTAATTGGCCTCCACAGTCGTCTGATTTGATTGATCCGGACTTCTTTTTGTGGGAATATCTGAAAATCAAGGTTTATGCAGACGCTTGAGCAACTCAAATAAAATACCCTTGATGAAATTAATGAAATACCGCGTGAAATGTGTGAGAATGTAATGAAAAATGTGCTTAAAAGGGCTCGCATTTGTGAGCCACATAATTGCCGACATTAAAGAAAACATTTGTCAATATAAGATCCATTCTCTTTCATTTAATCAAAAATTATAAACAAACAAAGTAGTATACCTTCCCGACGGACACCCTGTACATCTTATAAACTAAAATGCGCCACATATTACTCTAGTATGAGTATGAGATTCAGCTATCGTCAGCATCCACTGATATATCGCCCTCTTCCTTCGTGATTAATGTTGATGTAACAAATGCTCTTGTTATCACGACCTTGCTTGTGAATAATTTTGATAATTTAAACACCGGTGCTCATACTCGTGAATGACTAAATTGTGATGCACTATACATAGCTAATTACGAGGACGTTCCCAAAACTAGCCAACATAACAAAGGAAACGAAAAAAGTTGGGAAAATTTTTTTTTGGGAAATTTTTTTTTTTTTTTTTCCATAATTTCATCACCTAAACGCTGCAATATGTTAGCATAATATTCGCCATTGATGGTTGCTCCTTTCTGAAGATAATCAATAAAAGGAGCCGTTTTCGCCTTCTTTGGACAGGATTCTTCCACTCCAGTTCGCTGCTTTGACTGCTCCTTTGTCTCAGGTATGAAGTGGTGGACGCATGTCTCATCCATGGTTATAAACCGACGCAAAAATTCGGCCTTATTGCGGTGAAACATCGCCAAACGCTCTGCTGAAACATCTTCACGACGCTGTTTTTGCTCTATTGAAAGCAAATGCGATACCCATCTAGCGGACAGCTTTCTCATCTTCAAATCTTCCGTCAATACACGACGTATAGCACTTTTGGAAATGCCTAGCTATTTCAGCTAGCTCACGTACCTTCAGCCGGCGATCATGCAATATCATTTTGTGGATACACAAAAATTTAGTTCACACAGCTCGCAGTTCCAGCCAACTACCAAGGAATATCAATGTTTCGTTTGATTTCTATTTCGATAAGTTTAGGCTTGTAGAATAATTTAACAGACTAAAACTTGTCAAAAAATGAGCGCTCTGTCAGTAGCCTACTGATTCCCATAGCAGCGTGAAGTTGATAACGTTTCAAGCGCCCACTCTAGTATTTTATGCAATATTATTTTCTTGGAAACTTACAGATTTGGTGGATTTTTGTTTGCCAGACTTCGTTCAGAAGGTAGTGTTGTGAATGTTCACTCACCATTCTAAATAAGTAAATGCTTTGTTCACAATCACCTTTGTTTTAAAATCGTTTATAGTCCTTTTCAATTCCTAACAAGACTGCAGTAACATATACTAGTTTTCGGCCAATGTCATCCATATAGTCAGGGTACGCAAATAACATTTGGTATTGCCCCCATTCACCACTAAACCTTGTTTTACACATTCCTCCTCAATGATTGAGAACGCTGCGGTAACATCGTGCAGTTTTCGACTAGCGACTGTTAACTATTAAAGATGACTCTTATTATTGGCATAAGTATGTCGAAGAGGTAAGCTCTAGCAATTCGTCAAGCCTCATTTGGACTAGAATGGCTCAGAAGAATTTTCGACCATCTTCAATGAAGAGTTCGTGTCGCTAATTGCTTACCCAAGTTTGGCGGGGTTCAACAAATTCGTCTTATACAGAACGGATTTGCTATCGTTATGCCATACGTGAAGCTTCTTTTCCCAAACGTTCACTTTATCCGCTTTGATAGTTAGGCTGAATGGACAGTTATTTCATATTCGCCAGGAAAACATGATCCACTACCTCAGCTTTGGCTAACGGAATATCATAGCAACCTTAAGAGCCTGTAGTTTTGCAAAACAAACGTATTTAAATGTATTTAATTTATTTACTATTTTTACACGTTTTTAGCAAATATTTTGAATATTCACAGAAATCATCAAATATTTACATATAGAACCATCAAAGACATCGGACAGTTTTTTTTTTTAAATTGCTTATGTTCCGTTTAATTAATCATTAATTTAAATTTTTTTTATTATTTTTAGGTTCGCGGCACATTGAAGTCATGGACAAAGCTGTGGTGTGTCCTGAAGCCGGGTCTACTGTTGATCTACAAAAGTCCCAAAACAAAAAGTAGCCACTGGGTGGGTACTATTCTGTTAACATCATGTCAGGTGATCGAAAGACCGAGCAAAAAGGATGGTTTCTGCTTCAAGCTCTTCCATCCTTTGGAACAATCGATATGGGCTCCTAGAGGACCTGATAAGGAAACCATTGGTAACAGAAAAGCCCAATATTAATTTATATATAACTTAACACATGTTTTGGATTTTTTTCAGGAGCTGTAGTGCAGCCATTGCCGACAGCCTACCTAATATTCCGTGCTCCTAGTCAAGCAGCCGGGAAATGTTGGATGGATGCTCTGGAATTGTCGCTACGATGCTCAGGTTTACTATTACGTTCCAATTCATCACCGGGAAACAATCAGGCTTCTGGTACTACCGAAGCCTCCATTTCGCATGAAACTCAATGGTCAGAGGCCGATTATGAAAAGCATTTCAATGATCAAGGTAAGTCGCGGGGTATAAAAATTATGAGTTATGTATAACCAAATCAATTTCTCAAAAAAATTCTATTAAAACACTACCACTCTAAATAAACAAAGATTTTAAAGACATGTTTCCGAAGATGGCACGTAAGTCACTATATCTCTCTGTATCCGATGCGTTGGATAGAAGCGCTAGCGATGTCAGTGTTTGTCCCCAATCACGCTCACAAACACCTATTCTGCAACAGCTCTATTTTACCATGACCAATTGGGAACGGGTTGTGGCCTCAAATGCTCATGATGAATTTAGTAAAATCAAACATTTTTCTAAATTGCATAAGACCAAGAAGGATCCACATTGCAAGGCATTTGACTACAGCGACATTTCTAGTGTTGAGTTTTCGCCCAGAAAGACTTTAAAAAAGCATAAACAACGCAACGCACCTTTATTGAAGGCAGCTTCATTACACTCGATGAAGAAGTCGTCGTCGTCGTCATCTTCTACAGATGACGTGTTTCCTAACTTACTGGCGCCTGGAACATTACCTGCTTCCCGACCTGTTAGTGCACCACCGGGTATAGAAGATATTTAATATATAGCATAAAGATAAAAGGGCTTTGTTGGATCATTCGTAGAGAAGGCTAATGCCATGTTGAGTACCACATAACACGCAAAATTATGTCATGAGATTCCTCCTATATGTTAGCAGAATATATTAAGTTAAGACTTTTATATAGTTCATTCATGACTCGCCCCGCCATCTTAAAAGTTCTTAATATATCATTGCTAAATAAGTCAGAATGTATTTGGAACGAATAGAGTAATTTGTAGAGTTATTTACACATCATAAGCCATATACATCGAAATGGCCACAGCGCCACCTATCGTACATTTATTGTACTATGCTAGAAATCATCGCAGATGTGTAAACGACTACTTGAAGAGTATCATCGTAATCACGTGGGTGGCGTAGGGGCCTGTACTAAATAGACAGACTTTCATCGATTTTGATTTTTCCTTTACTTTGACAATTTATAATTGTCATTCACCACAAACGAAAAAGAACAATAACGAAAAAACAAATACGTATTTGTACAAAGCAAATCTTCACCTAATAAGACAAGCTACAACAGCGTACCTAGTAATATTTCGCCTACGTTATCACGCACAGTTCCCACTACACTATTTCACCACGTAAAATTGAGCAAACAACAGAAAGTCATCATTGTAATCTTTTCTTATTTGACTTTTCTACTTTTATTGTATTTACGTAATAGATCTAGATGGTGACAGTCAAACAGAGGCTCCAGCGGGTATAATGTCCGGCATTGACACGGATTCTGATTCGGATGGTAATGAAAACAATGCGGCAGATAATCAATTGCAACCCATTGAAAATGAAGAACCCATTGAAACGCCATATATACCGGCTCCGGAAGAAGAAATCAATGCGGTGAGTAATGCTAAACAATAAAGGTAGTGCCCAAATTAACGGAACGTTAATATTTCGCTACAGACAAGTGGCGAACAGGTGGAGGAGTTAGCTGAGGAGAACAAAAGTTTAATTTGGTGTTTGGTCAAACAAGTCCGTCCAGGTATGGATTTAAGTAAAGTTGTTTTACCCACTTTTATATTGGAGCCTCGTTCGTTTCTGGATAAACTTTCGGATTCGTATTATCATGCTGATATTCTCTCAAAGTAAGTTATTATTTCACCTATTCTGAAAAACGAGAATGAAACTCTACGCTTTTTTCAGGGCTGTTTTGGAAGACGATCCATTTACACGCATGAAATTGGTTGTGCAGTGGTATCTTTCAGGCTTCTATAAAAAACCAAAAGGCCTCAAGAAACCCTACAATCCCATTTTGGGGGAAACTTTCCGCTGCTACTGGGAACACCCAAATGGCAGTCGCACTTATTACATTGCCGAGCAGGTTTCGCACCATCCACCCGTTTCGGCATTTTATGTCACAAATCGCCAAGAAGGTTTCTGCATCAGCTGCTCCATCTTGGCCAAATCGAAATTCTATGGGAATAGCACCTCAGCGGTGCTAGAAGGTGTGGCTACGCTAACTCTATTGCCACGGGGTGAAAGTTATACACTAACCACACCTTATGCCCATTGCAAAGGTATTCTCATGGGTACTTTATCCATGGAATTGGGTGGCAAAATCAATATTGAATGTGAGAATACGGGCTACAAGACGGACCTGGAATTTAAGCTGAAACCTTTCTTAGGCGGTGCCGACAGCACTAATATTGTAGCGGGTAAAATCAAATTGGGCAAAGAAACGTTGGCATCGATTTCGGGTCACTGGGACGGTGAAATGCGCATAAAAGATACGAAATCGGGTGAAGATTCTGTTTTGTTTTCGGCTAATGCCGAAACGATGAAAAGCCGCTTGGTGCGTTACGTGGTACCAATTGAATCACAATTACCTAATGAATCCGAACGCTTGTGGAACCTGGTGTCGGCCGCCATTAGAGGTGATGATCAAGTTGGTGCCACGGAGGAGAAAACCGTGCTGGAAGAGTCCCAACGTTCTGCTGCCAAAGAACGCAAGGCCACATTTGCAGAATGGGAACCGTTACATTTCCAACAGGATCTATTGACAGGAAAGGTATAATAAAATTGACGTTGTGTTTACTAATTTGTGCCGGACAAAATGTTTGCAATTGCGGATTGCAAATACATATATTAAATTCATTAGTTTAAAGCTTCAATAACTGTAACTGCTAACTAATCAAGCCAACATTTTTGTTTCAGTGGATTTATAAATATGCTGACTTACGACCCTGGGATCCTCGCAACGATGTCAAACAATATGAATGGGACTATAAAGTGTTGACAAAAACCCGTCATCAAGCGCCCATGGTGCGCACCGCCAGCATTGTGAGCGTTGATCCCATGCATGTGATACGCAATTGTGCTTCTGATCCAAGACAATCATCAATAGCTATTATGAAAGCGAAACGTAAAACTAAACAATTATCACAAATAGCGAATGATCCGAATAATTCGGATTCGAGTCAGTCACAAGATGACCTTAATGATCAACCTGTATCATCGCATACCCTTAGAAAGTAAGTTGAGAATTACAATTATTAATATTTAAATGCGAACGAAGTTATGGCCAATAAGTATTTTAGGTCATTTAATTCCAGAACCTGACTTATGTTTGAACTTAATAATTTTCCAATGTTTTTTTTAGAATAGCACTGGTTTGAAGTATTATTTAAAGGGCTGTCTGTGAAATACCATTTTTTCCACCACTTGTTCTGTCATCTGCTACCCTGTGCATGCAATTAGCCATTACATGTTAATGTTTGCACGTAAAAACAGTCACAATCTTCGTTAATCAATTTCCCTTAAAATAAAGATGTCTAAACGTGACTGACCGTGGCGCGATGGTTGCTACACGCGACTATCATTCGTATGATGTCGGGTTCAATACCGCATACAGATACATATCATTATTTGGACGGCAGTCACCTCGATGTCTCTGACGAGCGCTGCAAACAGTCGAGTAATCGACAAGTCTTGTAAATAGTTCTCAAACTGTGACGTTCGGAATCGTCGTAAAACTTTAAATAGATTGTTGCGTTCCCTTCAAATACGGCTGATTTGATTACACAGCCCGGCATAATATTAAGATTATTTTAGAAACAGTTTCCGTAGAATATGGATCCACAATTCACCTTCAAGAAAGAGTACAATGAACGACACCGGATGAAGTTCAACCATCTTGTCCTAACTATTCATTTCATATCCAGACTTCTCGTAAATGTAAATGTCCATTAAATGCATTACAAGAAGCCAAGTAAATAATATCATACATCTTTTTTTCTTTATTGGGCTTTTGATACCTCTTGATCTTGGCTTTTTGGTACCTCCTGGTGTTAAAAAAATCTGCGGAATTGCCGAAAAAAAACAAAATAAATAAGAAAAAATAATATCTAAATCGTAAATATCTCAAAACTCAAAAACTAAGCACCTAATTGCTAAAATAGCATAACAGTCGATCGATGGAAGCTTGTACTAATAGACAACATATAAGGTGCGTCTCATATTTATAGGGCTACCCATAAATTTGCTTTATTTATGTAACGGTACATTTTTTGGTGCTATGATATTTTATCAATATACTTGTTTGGACGAAACAACTATGAACACAATTTTTGGGATTTGTGCAGATAACGGGAGCTTTGTTTTTGTGATAATCCTATTTTTAGCGTGTCTCACAATTATAATGCCAAGTTCAGTTAGTGAGTTTTTAAGGGTGCAAGCGATAAGATCATTATTATTTTTGTATAGAAGTGATAAAATTTAGTACTAAAACAGACATACCGCGAGGAAAAAGTTTGACAGAACAAGAGGAGGGATATAGTAAAAGAGAAATTGAGCGCAAATTGGTCAGGAGCCATAGCCATAGTCAAAATTTTTTACGAGATCCTGACGCTTATGAATCTAATAAGCGCTGGTCAGTTCATAATATTGATTTTTTTAGAGGAAAACCAGGATTTTGTGCTTCTGCCGACGTGAAAACTCCAGTCTCTGTCCACATTTTCATCCAGAAATGGGATAAGATTGTTTTCCAAAACTCGGATATAATCTGCACTTTTCATTCTTGGGGATATAAATTCCATGAGGGCATATTAGTGTTCAGTTTTTAAAGCAGGAATGGATCTCATTCGTCAATTTCTTATAAAATTTGAACTCTTTAATGTCCGCCAAACGGTGGTGCGACTGACATTTATGTGCACAACAGCTTGCAAGCCGCGTAAACTTCTCGATCATTATTAGTTCCATAAGCGTCAGGATCTCGATATCGTATACATATATCATTCATCTGCCATTAACAAATTCTTAGAAAATCGGTAAAATAAAAAGCGCTAAAATCAAAACGCGGTCAAACGTTAGAAATTAAGTGTCAAGTCTTGGAAACTTCTTAATTCGGAGTCATATTTTGTGTTTAGCGACTTTTTTTGCCGGAATATTGGCTACACCCTATAATATAATGCACTTATGTGAAAAATATTCAATAAAAAATTTAAAAAAAAATCGCTAACAAAAATAATAACTACAAATTTGTATATTATAATGACTTGGCGGCTATTTCATTATTTTGACTATTTCTTTCCAAATTATAAACATGTTTAGGTTTTGTGGCACTTTGTCTGTTTTGTCTATTCTTAAATGGCGATTGTGTTTGAACAAAATCTTAGTTCAAAAGTGTTCGAGTATTTATACGAATTCTAGTGCTGTTTGCTATATTCGAGCATTTTCTGCAAATTTTTTTCTCACTCTTTTTTTAACAAAAAGCGATCTTGAATCATGTTTTCCTAATTCGTAGACTCTAAATGGTTGATATAAAACACGATCAAACCCACATTTGTTAGACAAGTACTATTCTTGCTCTTTGCCAGGCGGCTCCAACTGGAGCTTCAAACCACTTAGAAGCATACACTAATTTGATATCATTGATATGACATAGAACTGGTTTCTTTCGACAACATTATTTTGCGTGGAATTGTCTGTCGCCTTTCTTGCACTTTGGAATCAGTTCAAAGTGCTAATTGTGGGCATAATATATCAGTTGAACTAGCTTAATAATAGAAAATGTGGAAACAGTGTAATACTATTTGTTATAGACTGTATTGGAACTTACGCTATAGAACGAGTTTCTGTCGGAAATGAATGAAAATAGTACGATACTGATTTCTCCAGGTTTAATGAGTTTTAACAAAATAATTAAGATGTTAATGCTTATTGTTTCGCAGTTTGGTAAGAAAAAATATGCGTTGCTTGGTCTTGAATATTGTCGCCTAAGTATTGTGTGACTAACATTTTTCAAGATGTTTTGAAATTTTGAAGTGGTTTACATGTAATCCGAAAATAGTTCAAATAAGCCTTAAATACTTAGTATTACTGTTTTTTGGATAAATAAAATGAAACAAATAAATCAATACTGTCACTGCAACTGGTTTATATTTAATAGATGAACTGCTTCTTATTTGGATATCTATCGACATAAACAACAAACCAGTAACCAGATTCAAGACATTCATGGTTTTCCTAATCCCCTTCTCGAAATTTGTATTACAGTAGGAAATAATACTAGTTCGGAGTTTAACATATAATATCTGGGATTCATAAATGTTCACATACCACTTAGACGTGTACCTTATATACCACATATGCCTTCTATACCTATTTATTGCACTATATCTAACAAACTGGAAATGATATCACAAAGCTTGTAACACTTCTAAAATCATTATACCGGACTTAATTATATTAAATACATTTGTTTTACTTCAAAACCATTGATGCAGCCTTCCACAATGGATGGAAATACCATTTTTTTAACTTTTGATCTTGATATCTCGAAAAATAGAGTCAGCTTAGGAAAGTTGTTCCTAGTTTAAATATCACCATAATTGAATTACTATAAATTCGATCAAGTCGCTGCCAAGCAGTAGAGTTGTGCTTTCCATTCTACGCCAATTTGAATAAACTGCCGACGGCCACCTATGTAATACGGAATTACTTCCATACTATAAAACGAATATACTTGGGCTCGCTGTATAAGAAAAGTGTCTTCCATTGCCGCTCTTTATACGAAAATTATCTCATAACTCTTTTCTGTTGTGAAAAATGTCTTCCAAGACACATTTTTCAAGGTTGAAAGCACCTCCATTGAACATTTTCGATTATATCGTGAATTCTGTTACAAATAATGTGACTTGTAATATACTGAAGTAGTAATCTTAATCCAATTTTCTCTCAATAGTAAGGAAAGTAAAAAATTCTCCAAATGAAGGAAGCAAACTTCAAAACAGAAAATAAATTTCAATGTCCTGATATTTTTTTCCATAAAAGAAGACTCATATGTCTGAGCATGTTTTTCGCGTTTTTTCCTTGTTAGCGAAAAACATGCACAGTATTTTCTTTGTGATTAAATAGAATTTTGGGAAATGATCAACTTTTTTCTTATCCATCCGTGTTTTTTATATTACTAACTAGCCAAAAAATTGCAAAATTTTTTCATTTACTTAGGTTTTTTTAAAATTTGCTTTATCATATTCATATGTTTTCCTATCTAATTTCAGACTAATGTTAGCCGTTGATCAATTAAATAAAGCTTTAGATGATCACAAACGTCAGCTGGTCATGATCAATGCCAAATTGGAACGTTTGCAATATGCACCGCCACATAGTGCCCACATGGATCATCCGTCTAGCGTCTTTGGGGTGATAACGCGGAGTCTACCACAACCGTTGGTCATAAGAGCTTTAGCTTATGCATTTGCAGCTTTATTAGTAAGCCTTTGCCTCAAATGGCTTTTACATTAGTTAACATTATACATACATTATATGGTTAAAATACACACACACACACACACACACACACACACACACGTACACACACATATATATACTCGTATGTATGTATATGTATGTATTAAGCAAACACACATTTAAACTTTAACTTTAAAAATCTTTAAAAAAAACAAATAAGTATTTTTGAGAATAACTAAAACTAAAACGAGATACACGAATTAAGCTTAAATAAAATATACATAATCAAATCTATATATACTTATATATATATAAATATTTTTGCATTAATTCCTAAGCTCCAGGTCTCGAGAATGGTATTTTCCCCCAGTTGTTGTTCCCCGTTAATGTTTTAAATTCCTCTAAACAAGTGTGGTTTCAGATTAGTTTCTAATTATGGGATATAAATAGTTATTTATATTAACAAAAAAAAAAAAAAAGAAAGAAAAGAACAATTAAAATTATTCAACTTTTAATAAAATATGAAAAGCGTTTGTGTATTTATATTACATATTATATGCTTACAAATATATACTTTATATAGTTTATTAACCTGTGACTTTTGCGTTATTAAAAAAAAGGAAACAAAAGAACATTTAATCTTATGGGATAATGTATTAAAGTATGTGAAAGATTTATTTTAATGTTAATCATTTTATTTTACCCCCTAAAGTTTTGTATCCATTAGTTATTTAGATAAACGAATTCACTCTTGAAAATAATTTATATACGTTACTCTGTTATGTACTTTTGTATGTTTACTTTACACAACTATCTAACAGGTCTTGCTCTCTCTGTCTCTTCCCCCCTTTCGGTTGACTCCCCGTATCTTTATGCTTCACTTAGTCAGTCAATCAACCAAATACCATTTTTAAATAAAATTTATTATATGCACGGCACTTTAAAGAAAATTTATTACAAATTAAAACGTTTTTTAATAATTCACTATTTAAAAATTACCTTTTTGAATTGTAAATTTAAGAGCTGAAAACAACATATAAAATCGTATGTAAAAAAAAACAAACAACAATATTACTCTTATTTCATTTAGTTATAAAATTAAATTTCTTTAAATAAATTAAATTTCCAATTTAAATTTGTGTTGACAGTGAGTGTTTGAATAAATATCGTATTAGCAAAAGGGCTGCAATTTTTGCCATAGCACTTTGGAGGTAGATGAGGTGATAATTCTGTTGAACGTCTCGAAATTAGTTCTAATGTAAGATATTATGAGTTACTTTCGAAAAGATGTTATTTAGTTCTAAATTAAGGAATTATGAAATAAAAATTAGGTAGTATATTGTGGGATGCGGTATAAATAGATATGACAAAAAGTTCACAGTATGAACAATGTTTAGAACTAATTCTATGATATTACTATCGAACGCGGTTATAACGAACTCGAAGGGATCGGACACTTTAGTCCATTATAAACGCAATTCGTTACGTCCGTTGTAAAGTTTTTCAATGGATAAAAAAAATCATAACTTCCGAATTGCCATTCTGGCTCCTCAAAAAAGGTGCTTCTGGGTGTTATAACACTATACCAAAATATGGACCCGATTGCTAACGTTATTCTGTGCCTCAACATATGCGCATTTTCGTGCGGCACTAAATGTTTGCTTAGAAATAATCATCATTTGTTCAGCGGATCTAAAAAAGTGAAGACGCAAAATACGAATTAGGGATTGCAAGTTAAAAATACAACTTCAATAAATCGGTCAATTCACATGGGAGGCTCCGGAAGGGGCGTGCAGCTCACTTCCATTATATCTTCTTTTACCATACAAATTGATATAATTTAGCCGTTTTATCGAAATTATATTTTTTTATATTATTATATTTTAGGTAGGCTAAAATAACATATATTTTACGGAAATTGAAATTTCATAGAGCATTAAATAAAATGTTCAATATTTTACTGTTTGTGATCACGATTGAACGGGAAACCAGATCAAAATGTCTAGTGGATGTAGAGTAAGTAAGAGGAGGAGACGCTGCCAAACATGCTGACACAGAATTCTATTTAGAAACCTGGCTCCCATCTACTGGGAATTTTCTGACAGGTTGCAGCGATACTTCTTCTTAACAACTACCAATCGATTTGGGTTTTTAAATTTTGTTATCTACGTTATGAGGCAATAAAATAGTTCATAGCTTAAAATGAAACAAGTTGCGCAAATTAGAAATAAAGATATGAAGGAAATAGGCCCAAAAATTGGGAACATTATAAGGTTAAGTGTCGTTTGAAAAGTTGAACTGATTGTGTTTTTTAGTTTAATTGCTCTTCAAATTTTCGTTTAATATAGAAATCTACTAAATTGCGCTGAATTTTCAAAATAATTAAATTTTTAAATATACGAATATAAAAACAATTGCATTTTCTATTATTCTTAACTTTGAAGGTACGTTTTTGTTAACAATAATATCTGAAATGAATTATAGTCTTTAATTTGTATATAAATGAAATGTAAAAAATCAATACTCGATTTAAAGAACGGTACACTTGAAAATAATTAGCGATTACTAAATGTGCAGAATGCAACGGATTCCGTTGATTGCACTCAACATTTCCATTTTACAGCAATAAGCGTGAAATTTCGTTCAAAGGGATTATCACAGGTATATTTGAAGCAGTGCACGCCATTATATACGTGGGCTATGCCCGTATGTACGAAATGCAATGTGATTTAAATGACAGATAATTTTGCTTTTGTTGACGTATCCACCAAGTGAGAAATGAGCTTTATTGCTGAAGAAAATTTTGTTCAAAAAATCAGCATTGAAAATCTGTTGGATATCTCGGCGTTGTGAATGGTCAGCCGGTTTTAATTGTTGCGTGAGTTGGATTCTATATGGATGGAGCTGTAAATTCAAATGCAAAATACGCCATAATGAGCCGTAAGATAGGCCCAATTGCTGAAAATGCCGTGTAATCGGTAAATTCAGATTATTTTTACATTATGATGATGCACATACGTATGTACCTGACCATATCTGCAACGCTTCCAGTCTCTTCACATTTTTTTAAAGTCTTGACAATTCCTTGCACAGCAGATCGATTATGACGACCATAATCACCCCGTAGTGCACAAGAAGTGCCCACATTTAAATTACCACTTTTATAGAAAGTTTCAACTATGTTTACGCGGTCTTCTGTTGTTGAACGATCCGTATTCGTAAGTGGCAAACCTTTCACTAAATAAACAACATTCGAGATGACACATATTTAACTGTTGATTATTTTGTTTTTCTTTCTTATTGTGAATACGGTTTAATAATCTTTGGCAATATTTTTCCTTATTCATTCATGTCAATCACCAGAAAACTTGTTCACTTTTTATGCAACAACCTGTTGTTCTAAACAGTACATATGAATTTCTTCATATTCATGGTAGAAGACAGTCTTTATGAAACACCCTGTGTTGTAGCACAAGTTTACACCATTGTTATTGTAATCTAATCATATTTATTTTCTATTCTACTTTGTCATCTGCAGCAGAAGTAGTCCGCGTTTTACCTCCACAGCGTCGACATGTGTCGTGTGCGTCGATCGTAAAGAAAAATATTAAAATCCCTTTAAATATTGTTAAAAGTTTAACTTTTAAACACTAAAGTGTTTGAATATCAAGAACAATGTGTAAACTTTATAGAAATTATGTTAGTTGTTGACAAAGAGTGTAAATAAATGCGAAATACCGTCAATTAAAAACATTTTGCAAAGAAAGGTGTTTTTATTCGGCCATATTGCAATTTCTATGCAATTGTCAAATGAATAAGGCTTGAAGAGAGTGTGTGTGCGTGAGTGTTTTTGTTTCAAGAGTCATTTTCGGCCATTCATCTTCCGCAAAGCAGCATTAAGAAGGTAAGTTTTTTAATTGATAATAAACGCCGTTTCATTTTCCCACAAGAAACTTATGATTTATATTTAACCAAATAAAGTTGTGGCTAGAAATTAGGGAAATTGGCGATCAGTTGTAATGAAATCGCTTCTGTGAATTGGAGCATGAATCGTAAATTGAAAAAGTACGAGTTTTAATCAGTATCTATCAGCGAGCAGAATTAGACATTAATTCAAAGTTTTTATTGCCTTTTCCCATACAAAATGAATATAAAGTATTGGACTCAAACGGAGTGCGCAAATGGATAATTTAGCATTTGAGGTTTGTTTGAAATAAGTAGACATTTTCCGTTACCTCGAAACGGATTTAATGTTTTGGTAATTGTTTAGTACACGATTTTTTACATTGGATGCATTACTCATCAAATTTGTTTAAACGAAGGCAGTAGAGCGAAAAAGAGGCGAAATGAAAATCGCAATAAAATGAATTTCAATAAATATCATCTGATTAACCAGACTATGCAAAAGTTAAAAAAAAAAACACTTGTTAAAAAGATATTAAACCCGATAACACCGGTAACCGTAATTGATATGAGTAACCGATATATGTTTACAACTTAACGAATTGAATTTCATGCCTTCCTGAGCTCTCAAACTGCAAATGGACAAGAACCTCACCTTGAATATTTGTATGTTCACTCATTTCCCTTTGGATGTAAATTGAAGTAATTTTAAGTAAATTTACATGTAATTTCTAAAACTATTTTTTCATCAACAAAATCGTTCGCCATAGACAGGAAAAGTTTCAGTTCCGGACTGTATGGTAAATGCATAAGAATCTGAAAACCACGCTTCTGTTGCTTCTGCCCAGTCACTATCGATGCGTGTGGTCTCACGTTGTTCTGGTGATATATATGTAATTCCTCTCTTAGCTGGGCTGGGCTGCCATAGCTGGCTGCTTCTGGGCAATTACTTTCTTCAGGCAATCCAATTGTTGACAGTTTATGGTCGTAGGAGATAGCTCGCAATAGATAATTCCGTATCGATTCCAATATCTTCCTGACCATCAATACCGGCTTGGCAGTAGCTTACGCCAACTCATCACGATTCGACTACGACCGTTTTTGCTTGACGTTATTGCAATTAACCCACTTTTTATCACCAAACGCCATCTGCATCGGAAATGGACCGATTTTGTTGCAATTTTGTGGCGATTCGCAGAAGATAATTTGATTGATGACATTTTCAAGTGGTTTCAAATGTGCAACATTTAGCTCCCGAACATAACCACCGTCATTGTTTTATCCGCATTTTCGACAATATGCTCTCCAGACCGTAGTGCAACTTGTGCATCAAAATAACGCGAACGGAATTGACGAAATCAAAATTGTGCGTGATTGGCTGTTACAATATCAGGACCATAAACACTTTTCGCATTTTCAGCCGCCTGGCTTGCGCCTTTATCAAAGAAAAAAAAAATAAAATATTATGTATTTTCTCTTTGCAATTATCCATTTTTAATGTGGCTTAAACAGCATTGAATTAAGCAATCACAAAACCTGATAGTTTGGGTACGACATCTTATCTTTCTCAATCCAACTAGCGTGACCTGATCGCACTTACACAACGAAAGATTCAGATTACTAAAGCCATTTTTGGAAAAATAATGGGTTTCTTTGTATTATACCACAGACGAGGATTTAACAGATACGTTATTTGGATGGGAAAACTTTTCGGGAATTCAAAACACTCTATAAACAATTGTCCACGTAATTTTTAGCCAGAGAGAACAAAATTCTCTTATATGACCATTCCATAGAGTAAAGAAATATATATAGAGATTTTATTCTATCTGGATAAAAATAGTGCGGATGACGGTCGTATGGTGGCGTTGAAATATGCCGTTATTGTATGAAAATGTTGTTATTTTTTATATAGGGTTAATCGTTTTTCGGTTTCAAAAGTAAAGTTAAATGAAAAAAAACACATAAAGCTTTGACTACAATGAAACTTTTATTTCATTATAATGCTTGGACCTACCATTATGTACGAAATACAATGTCATTTAAATGACCGCCTCTAGATTGACTGCAGCAGTGGATCCTTTTGAGGTTCTTCCAACGTCATTTTTGAAAAAATACAGCATAATGACAACTCCAGACCATGCAGTCACTTTTTCCGGATGCAATGACTTTTCCACAAAAACTTCTGAGTTCTCCGAGCTTGCTTCTTGACGTAACCACCGAGTGAGAAATGATGAAAATTTTGTTCGACTGAAAGCCCATGTTTGAATTACTACTTTTATAGTAAGTTTTAACTATTTTTATGCGTTCTTGGTTGTTAAACAATCCATATTCGTAAATTGCAAACCTTTCACTAAATAAATAAAATTTCAGATGACACGTATTTAGCAACTGACAGTCTTGCCAAGCCGGCGGTTTCAAAAACCACTAAATGGATAACCCTTTACTTGCAAGTATGTATGTTTGCAGCCAGAACTATGGCAATAAATAAATAATTATACGTAAATTACAAATTGTAACAAACAAGTGGCAACAATTACAATTGGACAAATTTGACATCCCCTCTTTCCACTTTTTATTCAACTTGAGTGAAATAATTTAGAAATTTAGTGAAATCATTGCGACATGAGTGATATGACTGGCTCCTTATTTGGCGTTATTAATGCTATTAATATTTCACAGTTCATAATAGTAAATGATTCTCTTTCCCGTGAAAGAACTTAGAATAATGATTAGTCAAATAACATTTAGGTTTTTAGTTTTTAGAAACTAGAAACATTTAATAAAAATCCATACACGCACGACGGCACGGAGGCAAAGAAAATAAATGCTCACATTACGAAGAAAGAAATGATCGGAATTTAGTATAGGAAATCGAAATTTTGCTTGGTTTAGATATTAACAAATTCCTTTGCACACAAACAATGAGATATGGCAGAGCTTCTCACATTCAGTGAAGTTACATGCATTCTATCTCTAGACTCATTCAGCGGTATTTATAGCTTAACGACCACTCTCAACATCAAAGTATAAGAAGCATTCGCCAGACAACGAGGTGACCGCCGCTCAAATAATGATATGTGGCTATATGCGGGATCATGCGAACGATAGTCGCGTGTACTAACTATCGCACCATCGTTCTAACTACCAGTCGGTCACGGTAGATATTACCAGAAGTATAAAATTCTCAAACTCGTCTTCCAATTTTGCGCATATAAATTTCTGATACTACATTGCACTTAGCAACAATAGAGAAAATAAATAAAAAAGATCTGGAGAAAAAATTTCTAAAATTGGGTAATAACATCATGGATATTTTGTGAATTTTTGTACGGAAAAATAAAACGCACAGAATTCTCACAATAAAAAATTGTAACATTTGTGTCAACGCAGTTGAAAATTTCGACATTTAAAATTTGTACATCGTCAGAAATTG
>JAHXMU010000397.1:1951-32329 GCA_019455685.1 Philornis downsi
AAGCTTCTGTGCTGAGGAACAGTAAGCCGAAGCTTCTGTGCTGAGGAACAGTAAGCCGAAGCTTCTGTGCTGAGGAACAGTAAGCCGAAGCTTCTGTGCTGAGGGACAGTAAGCCGAAGCTTCTGTGCTGAGGAACAGTAAGACGGAACTTCTGTGCTGAGGAACAGTAAGACGAAGCTTCTGTGCTGAGGAACAGTAAGCCGAAGCTTCTGTGCTAAGGAACAGTAAGCCGAGGCTTCTGTGCTGAGGAACAGTAAGACGAAGCTTCTGTGCTGAGGAACAGTAAGACGAAGCTCCGGTGCTGAGGAACAGTAAGCCGAAGCTTCTGTGCTGAGGAACAGTAAGCCGAAGCTTCTGTGCTTATACAACCTTTTCCTTCGACTGCTTGATCATGACTGCCTCCGATGGTATTGATGCTTCTTTGCTTAT
This sequence comes from Philornis downsi, assembly GCA_019455685.1. Taxonomy (NCBI): domain Eukaryota; kingdom Metazoa; phylum Arthropoda; class Insecta; order Diptera; family Muscidae; genus Philornis; species Philornis downsi. Next base: position 2,381 of record JAHXMU010000397.1, read on the forward strand.
ACTTCCTTCTAGTGGCGGTAGTTTTCTCCTGGTGAGTCCCGAGTTGTCCGGTGATTAGCGATCGACCTTTATGGACATTTTTACTTTATATACATTTTATTGCTACATATTCCAGTACCCCTTCTAAACCTTAAACCCAGATTCTTGCAAAATATCTTGAATCGGGCAACGTCTAAAGATTTTGTAAATATATCAGCAAGTTGTTCATCAGTACTGATTTGTTCAAGTTTAATATTTCCTTTTTCAACATGGTCACGCATGAAGTGATGCTTAATATCAATATGTTTTGAACGTTTAGTTTCCAAATTATTAGCCATTGCAATACATCCCCTGTTTTCCTCGTATATGGTAACAAATTCATTCTCAATTTGATGAAGATCTTGCAACGGTCCTCGCAGCCAAATTGCTTCAGTTGCAGCAGCACTTAAAGCAACGTACTCGGCTTCGCTTGACGAAGTAGCAACAGTCGTTTGTTTCTTACTTGACCAAGAATAAACTTGAAACGGCAGCCATAAACTTGAATCAAATAACCACTGACAGATTTCCTGTCCGTTGCATCACTTCCTCAATCTGCGTCGACAAATCCAACTAGAGTTTGTTTTTGTTGTTTACAAGTTGATACGCCTTTGTCCATTTTAAGTATTTTAGAATTTGTTTTAATGCCTGCCAATGTTCACCAAATGGATTTTGCTGAAAATGTCCTAAATATCCAACGGGAAAACAAATATCTGGTCTCACACACAACATAATATACATACTGCTCCCCAATAATTCGCGATAAGGTTTTTCTACATTTTAATCTACAGTTTTAGGATGTAACTGCAAACCTTTTTCCATTGGGCTTTTGGCAACGTTACAGTCTATCATACCAAATTTCATAAGTAGCTTATCGATATTTTCTTCCTGTGAAAGAATCAGCTTTCCCAGGCCTTTTTCAATTTGTACACCAATAATGTATTTCAATTCCCCACAGTCTGACATTTCGAACTTTTTCGCCAAATTACTCTTTAATGCTTCAATCAGTGCTAAATTACTCCCAGCAATGAGCAAATCATCAACATATACGATCAAGATAAGTATTTCGTTATATTTAGTACCAATCTTCGTACATAAACAGTAATCATGTTTTGATCTTATAAATCCAAAATCCAGGATTTCGCGATTGAATTTCTCGTTCCAGCATTTGGGAGCCTGCTTGAGACCGTATAAGGATTTTTAAGCCTGCAAACTTTTCCAGAATCTGCTTTAATCCCTTCTGGTACTGTCATATATATACATATATGTTCTTGTAACTGTCCGTACAAAAATGTTGTTTTTGCATCGAGTTGATGCAGATGCAAATCTATTTGAACAGCAACAGCTAATACTACCCGTATAGTTGTCATTTTCGCCACAGATGCATATGTCTCAGAGAAATCTATACCTGTTGGCACCCTTTAGCTACTAATCGCGCTTTATATCGATTGGGCACGCCATTGGCGTCTTCTTTTATGCGAAAGATCCATTTGGATTTCAAAAGCTTTGCATTTTTAGGATCCTAAGTGAATTTCCAAACTCGATTCTTCTGCATACATCACAGTTCTTCAAATACGGCTTTCATCCATTTCTGCTCATCTATTCTTCCAGCAATTTTTGAAAAATCTGCCGGAACTTCGGTAGGAAGATCTGAAGCGGATGTGACCTCATATCCGGTTAAAAAACCAAGAAATTTGCTAGGGCATGCCGTTCCCTTTCACTTCGTCTTATAGTAGTATCACTAGAATTATTGTTATCTATTTGCGAAGGCAGTGGCAGAAGGCAACTAAATCTTCTACTGTATCCTTGAAACCCTCCTGTTCTCTACTTACTTGACCTTTTTTACCGTCAGCATCAATTCCTTCATTTGTCATGAGAATTAACTCATTATCCCCTTCTTTTTCGTGACAACTCGTAATTATAAGTGGAGTTTTCTCTTCTGGTTTACACCTTGTATAGAAAACAATTCTTGTCGAACTTCACATCACGCGCCGTGACAACCTTCTGCGTTTTAATATCCCAAAGCTTGTACCCATTATGTGCATAGCCAACCATAACGGACGGACGGACTCTTAGAGTCTAATTTTTTGGTTTTTGACTTTTCTGTGATGCTTGTGTAGAAGGAAAGCAACGCCGAGATCCATTCAATGGGAGTCGTAGAAGAGCGATCCGTCCACTGGAAAGAATTCATTCTGATGTATGTGGTCCCATTGATCCAGCAGGATGGGATGGATCTCGATACTTTGTATCATTAATTGACGATTTTACTCATTACGGTATGATATATATCATAAGAAAAAAATCCGATGTCTTCAATGCATTTAAGGAATATGAGGCTCAAGTAACAGCAATGTTTGGTACTATTTACAATTTCTATGTTCACAGTCGATCAGGGTCGAGAATACTTCTCGACAGAACAAAAAGCACGGTATTATAAAACTAAAGGGATTCAAGTAGAACCAACAGTAGCATACACGCCACTACAAAATGGTGTTGCGGAGCGGTATAATCGAACTGTTGTTGAAAAGGTTCGAACAATGATTTTACAATCAGGAGTACCGAAATTTATGTGGTGCGCAGCAGCTCTTACAGCCGTGTATCTTATAAGTAGAAGTCCTACAAAAGCTCTGAAAGGTCCTGTAAGTTCGACGAGAATTGCTTTCTTTGCAAGTGTAAGCCAGAAGAGAAAACTCCACTTATAATTACGAGTTGTCACGAAAAAGAAGGGGATAATGAGTTAATTGTCGTGACAAATGAAGGAATTGATGCTGACGGTAATAATGGTCAATTAAGTAGAGAACAGGAGGATTTCAAGGATGCACTATATTTACCTAAATGCTGGATACAATTGACTTTTTGGATAATATTACAATTGACTTTTTGGATTACAATAAGGCTTAAATCTTATCAACATTGGTTTTGTAGCATTTATGAATAGTTTGTTTATTTAAACAAATTTATATATCAAGGACGCGTCGCGTTCAATATACGGTTTGGCAACTGTCGCGTGCTAGTAAGGGTATATAAGGCATAAGTCATCTGCGTACATAAAGGGTTTTCCTATCAATCCAAGGTTTCCTACACCCGCTACAATTTTTCCAGCGATATTCAATAGTTTCTATGCCCTGTTTATAGTAAGAACTGTCAGACTCCTTAAAATAACGATCAATCGCAGACTTCAACTCTTCATTTTTGGCAAATCTCTTATCACCGAGCCATTTCTTCATGTTTGGAAATAGAAAATAGTCCGAGAGAGTTAAGTTTTCTAAATTTTGGGCAAATAAGGTGCGTCATGAGGCAATTCGAACTTTAATTCATTAATTTTGGCTATCGCAGTAGTGGATGTGTGAACTGGAGTACTTTCATAATTTTATCACCTAAATGCTGCAATGAATTATCATAATGTTGATGTCCGATTATGGTTTTTCCTTTCTGAAGACAATCTATAAAAATAATCCCATGCGCTTCCCAAAAACCAGACGCCATGACCCTGCCTGCATATGGAACCATTTTCACCTTCTTTGGACACGATTCTCCCATTCTGGTTCACTGATTTGACTGTTCCTTTGTCTCTGGTATGAAGTGGTGAACTCATGTCTCATCCATGGTTATAGATCGACGCAAAAATTCGGCTTTATTGCGGTGAAACATCGCCAAACACTCCCACTGAAACATCTTTACGACGCTGTTGTTACTCTACTGAAAGCAAGTAAGCCACCCATCTGGCGCACAGCTTTTTCATCTTCAAAACGTCGGTCAGTGTACGATATTTAGCACTTTTTAAAATGCCCATCATTTCAGCTAGCTCATGCACCTTCAGCATTTTGTGGATTTTCTTAACCGTGCCTGGTGTGGACACCTCAATTGATCGAGGACTATGGTGTTCGTGTTGTTAGCCCGTACGGTCTCATTTAAACTCTGCTATCCAATATTTTACGGTCGTAAACGTAGGAGCAGACTGCCCCAGAGTAGAATCTAGCTCGGCTTTAATATTGGTTGGACTGAGACCATTCAAATTCTTCTTCTTCTTAGGTGGTGACTGGAATAGACATCCTTTTTCTATTATATGCCGCCCGTAGAAAATAATTCCAAGCGCTTCGATCTTCTGCGCTTCTCCTCCAAGTCGTCTTACCAAGCTTCGACAGTATTTCAAAAACCTGGTCCTTCCAACGGAGTTTCGGTCGTCCTCTTCTGCGCCCTTTATCGAGTTCGTTGTCGAAAACTTTCCATGCCGGAGCATTTGTGTCCATCCGCACAACATGACCCAGCCAACGCCAACGAGGTCATTCAAATGGAAATATTGGATTACATCACGGTGACCAATTTTGTCCATGTTCACAAATTCACTGAGATCGTTTACTTCTGATGGCTCAAATAAAAATACTAAACAACGTGGCGTTTTGAAACTTACAACATATGCTTTATAAGGTTGCCACTTTTCATCCAAATACTTTTTTTCAAACTACTGACGCCATCTATACGTCAGATCGGCTAGTTATGGGACCGCCCTTGTATATTACGTTTGCTAATCTTGCGCCCAGCTTATACAAAAATTTACTTCAGCGCATTACCTTAAGTCTCCCTCCTTGTGATTGTTACAATACAATATAAATTATTTATTAGCTTAACGATAATAATCTCCCAGTGTGTGTATTGTGCAATACACGTGTACTGTATCTGTATATGTGAATGTATATGCTTATAGTCTTTTTTCTTAAGCGTTTACGTTTATTTACAAAAAGGCTTAAAAGCCGCCATTATTTTTATATTAAGATCTAAAATATTTCTGTGGATATGCTTGTAGCTCCCTCCCCCTTGCCACTGTCTGTTGATGTCTCTCTCCACTTGCAACAAATACTTTTTGAGGCCTGTTGTTAACTTTTGTGGCCATCGTTGGAGTGGAAAATAGGAAGAAGGGCTCCCTTTTTTCAGTCCTGGCACTGTCATTTATGTTTAAACTCTTTTTGTTTTGTCCCCCCTTCCCTATCGTATCGATTCACATGTCATTGCGTTAAAGTTTCGTTTTGCTACGTTTTTAAATAATTTTTCAATGTGGTTGTTGTTGTCGTTGTTGTTGTCGTTGCTGTGGTGTTTGTTTCAATTTTAATATGCTGGGGGACTTTCGTTTGCTTCGACTCCTGACTCTGTGACACAGAAAAGTGGAAAAAGCTGCATTTGTTTCATCCAATGAGCCACTACGTGCAGGGGCAGTCGTCTGAATGTGCGCCGGGGAACCCTTCGACAATAATTTATTTCTTGTTATTGCGGTTTGTTTAAATTGATTTAATGTTACAGATTGTTTTTGTTTTATTTTTTATTTTTGTCCCTCTTGCAACTCTTTTTGCAGACACAAAATTTTTGTGTAATTTAAATCAAGATATGTGAAAAATTTCGCGATTTTTTTCACTTTAAATTTATGAAAAGTATTGTGGTGGACTGAAAATTGAGTGTCCCGAAGAGGGGGGGAGAGAGGGAGAGATTACTGTCTTGTAGTGATTTCTAAAGGAAATTACTTTTACATTACAATTCGTAAAGTTTCAATAAATTTATACTGGCATTCTAGAAATTATGACAATTAAAAGTTTAAGTTTATTAGTATGGGGGTAACAGCAGGGATGGGGCTGGCTGAGTGCATCGATGTCGCTAATTGAGTTAAGCGATACAAATTATTATGAACTGCCAAATTTAAGATTAATTTTAACACAAACATTCTTTCTGTCATTACTTTTCTTAATTCTTTTGCATGAAAATGATAAAATATTTCATTTTTATAGCCTCGTCCTTAGCAATGGATGTCAATGCCGCCAGAAGCCGACAAAAAACATGCTAAAAATTAGTAAAACAAATACAAAAATTTTATACATAATTTAGCTTTTAAGTTTCGCAGTTTTGATTTATTTTTCTTAAAGAATCGACAACGACGACCACATTAACCAAACATCATCTCTCTCGTATTATTTGAGAAATATTGATAGAATTTAATAACTCTATAGTTAAGAAATGTAATAAGTTTCAATGAAACAAATTGCCGGCACTACGTTTCTGTTAGGAAAAGGAAATATAATTTATCATATAATTAAAATTACTGCACAATTGCTTATGAATTTCCTACACTATGTTGAGGTTTTATGAATCTTTTGCTATTTATACAAGAGATGTGGTTTATTTTCCGTTATTCTACCGGGTTATCCATTTTTCGGTTTCAAAGGTGAAGCTAAATAAAACACACATAAAGCTATAATTTCGATGAAATTTTTATTTTATTATAATGCTTGGACCTTGCCGTTATGTACGAAATACAGGGTGGGCCATAAGGGTGCTGGCGATTTAAATATTCAATTAAAAAAAAGACTTCGAAACATAAAAAAAAATATATTTGTATTTTTAAAAAGTAGAAGCATGGGAATTTTTAAGACTTAAAAATAATGTTGTCCAAATGGCTTCCCTCGGCTGCTTGACACTCTTGGAACCGAAGTCGCAAATTTTGGAAAACTCGTTGAAAAGTTGTTCTCGGTATTTTATTATTTTCCTGAATAATGTTCCTCTTCAACTGCTCTAAATTGGTCGGATTATTCTCGTAGACTACCGATTTGAGGTAGCCCCATAGAAAATAATCGCATGGAGAGAAATCGGGGCTACGTGGGGGCCATTCAATATCCCCCCTTTTCGAAATGAGTTTTCCAGGAAAAACATTTTTCAGCAGCTCTATGGATACCCTAGCCGTATGACATGTGGTCCCATCCTGTTGAAACCACATCCTCGAGGTATTGCCTTGAAGTTCTTGCAAAGCTGGCACCAAAAAGTCTGCTAGCATGTTGCAATAATTGTTCGCTCTAACCGTCATTGCATGCCCTCTTTCGTCCTTAAAAAAGTATGGTCCAATAATACCGGTTGACGTTATCCCAGCCCACACGACAAGCTTAGGGCTGTGAAGTGGACGTTCATGCAAGCGTCGGGGATTAGTCTCGGACCAGAACCGACAATTTTGCTTGTTCACATGGCCATTAAGGTGAAAATTGGCCTCATCACCAAAAATCACGTTGTTGAAATTGTTGAACCGCTCTAGCATCAAATTGACAAAGTTAAGTGGGTTATGGGCATCATCGGGTTTTAATTCTTGGAGTATCTGAATCTTATAAGCCTTCAAATGCAAATCACGTTTCAAAATCCGTTGTAAAGTTGTTCTTTTGACATCCAAAGACTGACTTCTCTTACGTGTTGACTGTTGCGGATTTCGCTGAACTGAAACACGAACACGCTCCACAATGTCGGCTGATCTTGCAGAAACTGGGCGACCACGAACCGTAATTGGTACTGTTGAGCCGGTTGTTTCGAACATTCTGATCCATTTTCGTATCACATTGGCGCTTGGAACTTCACTTAAATCGTGTAAACCGTGTTCATGCCGATACAAACGTCGTGCAGTAATCACTGATTTATTGTTTTCGTAATACGCTCGGACACAAAATGCACGCTGCACTCCCGTGTACGGCTCCATGGCGAAAAAATTTCCAGGAAGCGGCGCAGCAAACAACATATCCCCCCGCCACCCCGCGCCGCGCGTTACCGAGAAATTGAAGAATTAAATCGCCAACACTCATATGGCCCACCCTGTACAATACCATTTTATTTAAAGCAAATTTTCATTTATTCTATGACATATGGAATAATAACGTTTCTGTTTGCCACCTCATGTTATTTCGTAAGATCATACATCACATTGCTTATTTCATTTCAAAAATTTCAAATGTTGGCTGCGACCATGCATATGAAATAATTGTTTAACACATATTTGCACTTATGCCGTATTGGTAATCAGTTTAGACATAGGCTTTTTCTCCTCTGCTTGGCGTTTAGCTTCCTTCTCCTTCATCTATTCCTTTCTTTCTTTTTGTTCAAGCACCTCTTTAAACCATTCATTCCGTGGATCAAATTTGCAACCAAAGTATATGCGTACCTCCATCATCATCTTCTTCCTTTCTTGTTTGAGAACCATTGCATCGGCTTCCCTTTTAGCGGCTCTGCTCAGTAGATCCTTTAACCATTGTTAAATTTTTGCCATATTTTTCGAAATATCTTCTTCACGTTTTTGAATTTTGAGCGCCACTTCTTGTCCTTCCAATTTTATTGCCGTTACCATATCCTGTAACGATTTTGGCTTAGCCAATTTGAACAATAATGCAAGTGATCTTTCCGCGGAAATTTTGGGAAGGCAAACACGGGGATCTATTTCACTTTCAGAACCATATCGACCAAAAATTTTCCTTTGGTATTTTTCAGTCTGATGATTCAAGATGCTGAACTCTTATAAGGTCACATCTCGTGTAGCATATTCCTATGTTAAGGCAATAGGCAGGAGTTGTTTCTACTGGCATTCACATCTTCTTCATTGTCATCTTTTCCTGTTGCAGTTACTGTGTCAACAACTTCTCCTAATGCCACAGATTGACTATGAAACAATCTGCTTCCAATTAATGTTATAAACTCTGATTTGATTTGATTTGATGATTTATGGAAACTCAGATCTGTTCTTCTTAAATTTAAATTTAAATGACCGCCTATGGATTGATTGCAGAAGTGCATCCTTTTCAGGTAGTTTTCAACCAATATTTCGCACATTTCGAGTGATATCTCGGCGATGACTTGACGAATGTTGGTTTTCAAATGCTTCAACATTTGAGTATTGTTTGCGTAAATACGGTCTTTGACGTAGCCCCCACAAAAAAAAGAAAAAAACTGTAGCGGTGTCAAATCGCATGATCTAGGTGGCCAATTGACGTCGCAAAAAGGAGAAATTACGCTTTCTGCAAACTTATCATGCAATAAAGCCAAAATCGGTCGTATGGTGTGGCTTTTTGAAACCACATATCTTCCAGTTCATAATCTTCAACTGCAGGCTCAGAAAATTGGTTGGCGCTCTGAATTGAAATTTGAATTATTTACTTTCACTAACAGAGGCGATATTTTCGGCAGTGCGTACAGTGCGGTGATGTAGACCTGATCACATTTGTAACGCTTCCAGTTTCTTCACATTTCTTTATAATCTTGCCAATTCCTTGTACTGTAGGTCGCTTATGACAACCATAATCACTCCATAATGCGCGAAAAGTGCCCATGCTAGAATCATCACATTTGTACTGAATTTTAACTGTTTTAAACGATCCATATTCGTAAATGGAAAACCTTTCAATAAATAAATAACACTCCAGATGACAGGTATTTAGCGGCTGACAGTCAGATCGATGGCTTTGAGACCACTAAATGGATAGCTCAATTTTGGCTACCGTAGTGTTAGTTTTTCCCAGTACCAATCGTCTATATATATACAAGACGTCAACAAAATCTAAGAACGCTTAAATGTAGGTTAAAAACTACCAACAGCGCAATTTATTCGTAAAAATGGAAAGAATAGACAGAATATCGCATTTTAAAAGTGAACTAAATGAATTCCTTTTACAAAACCTTGAAATGCTTCTTGTGTATTTATGAAGGAATATTTTACGACTGGAAATAGACATCCTTCTCTATTATATGTCGCCCATAAAAAATAATTCCAAGCGCTTCGATCTTCTGCGTTTCTCCTCCAATTCGTCACACCAAGTTTCGATAGTATTTCAAAAGCCTGGTCCTTTCAATGGAGTTTTAGTGGCCCTCTTCTACGGCGTCCATCGAATTCGTTGTCGAAAACTTTTCGAGCCGGAGCATTTCGGTCCATCCGCACAACATGACCCAGCCAGCCAAAATAATCGCTGTATATTAAAGCGTTTGACTTCGTCGATGCTAGCATATAGCTCATGCAGCTCATTGTTCAGGCGACGCTGATACTCTCCGTTAACGATGATGGGTCCATATATTTTCCCGAGTATTTTTTTTATCCAAAACTGTCAGTACTGATTCATTCGCTTGCGTCATAACCTAGAATTCTGCGCCATATAACAAGACAAGTAGAACCAACATCTGGTACAGTCGGATTATTGTTTATCGAGAGAGAGAGAGCTTTATCATTGAATCGCTTGCTTAGCCCATGGTAGCATCTGTTAGCAAGCAATACTATCTGTATGAGGTGTGTTTAAAAATTAAGGAGAATCTTCAAATTTCGCGGGGCTCATGCCATGCAATCTTTTTGGAAATTATGAGCATGAAGCGTATGGCAGCGAAGTTCGTTCCAAAATTGCTGAATTTTGACCAAAAACATCGTCGCATGAGCATCGCTCTGGAATTGTTGAATAACGTTAACGATGATACAGATTTGCTTAAAAGGGTCATAACTGGTGACGAATCATGGGTATATGGTTATGACATCGAAATCAAAGTCCAATCGACCCAATGAAAGAGTCCAGGAGAGCCAAGACCAAAAAAACACGCCAAGTTCGATCAAATGTCAAGGTTTTGGTCATTGTTTTCTTCGATTATCGTGGCGTAGTGCATCAGGAGTTCTTACTACAAGATCGTACGGTAAATAAGGAGTATTACCTTGAAGTTATGCGCCGTTTGCGTGAAGCAATGCGCAAAAAAACGCCCGGAATTGTAGAAAAAATTCATGGCTTTGGCATTGCACCTTTGATAATGCACCTCGCTCACTCCTCGTTGCTTGTGAAAGATTATTTGACTAAAAACAACACTGTTATTATGCCTCAGCCACCGTATTCACCAGATTTGGCCCCCTGCGACTTTTTCCAGTACCCAAGATTGAAAAGATCCATGAAAGGACGGCGTTTAGCGACGATTGAGGAGCTAAAAACTGAATCGCTGAGATAGCTCAAGGATATACCAAAAAGTGCACATCAGAACTGCTTCGAGGATTGGAAAAAACGCTGGCACAAGTGTATTATATATGAGGGGGGCTACTTTGTAGGAGATAAAATAGAAATTGATGAATAAATAAATATTTTTTGAAAAAAATGAAAATTCATCTTATATTTTGAAAACACCTCATATGCGCGCTTTTTGCATACTTTTGTCCCAACAAGAACGCAAGATTTAAATTTGGCGCCATTCGAAGTGTCATTGTTTGACATTTGAACAATTGCTGTTGTTTGCTAGTAGAAAGTACGAAGTTAGTAAAAATGGAGCGCTACACGAATGAACAACGCATTCTCATTGTGAAATTGTTTTACCAAACTGGTGAAAGTTTTGCGGTTACAGTTCGCAAATTCCGATCAATTTGGGGTCACAATAATGCTCCAAAAGAGTCAACTGTAAAGAGATTAATGGATAAATTTGCCAAAACTGTGACTGTTAGTGATGTAAAGACAACAACGTGCCTTCGACCAGGTCGATCGACCGAAAATCTCGCAGCTGTACGTGATGATGTCGCTCAAACTCCATCCATCTCAATTCGACACCGAGGTGAGCAAATTGGTGTCTCCAAATCCACAATGCAGCGAATTTTGACAAAAGATTTGCATCTTCATGCATACAAAGTTCAATTGACTCAGCTGACATGGACATCAAAGGGAGTTCGTTAATTGGGTATTGGAGAGACAAGATGAAAATGCTGATTTTGCCGTTGAAGTCATCTTCAGTGACGAGGCCCATTTCCATCTTGATGGCTTCGTCAATAGCCAGAATTGTAGCATTTGGGATGAGGAAAATCCTCGAGTGATTCACGAGAAGCAAATGCTTCTTCAACGTGTCACTGTGTGGTGTGGATTTTTGGCTGGAGGAATCATTGGACACTTTTTTTATGAAAATGAGGCATTTCAAGCGCAAACAGTCAATGATGTTCGGTATCGTGAAATGATAAACAGTTTTTTCGTGCCTAGAATTGAAGAAATGAATGTGGAGGGCATGTGGTTTCAACAAGACAGCGCCACAAGTCATACAGCCAGAGAAACAATTCAATTGCTGCATTAGTCTTTTAAATCTTGCGTTCTTGTTGGGACACCCTTTATATGTTACTTGGGTTTCTTCATCTTCTTCTTTCATACTCGATAATATTTAAATTTGTAAATACTTTGTACATGTTTCTTGTCAACTTGCCTCAAGTATGCCTTAAAGGCACTGAGACCATTTTTAGTCTGCTATGTATTTTTACAAATACCTGAATCTGTATATCTAAAAATCAATTGCTGTGCGTTAGTCTCGCTAAAGCTCGAGAACGGTTGAACCGATTTGGCTCATTTTGGTCTTAAATTATTGGTAGAGTATTCCTGAAGGTTTAAAAGGTTTTATTTGAAGTGATAGATGGCGTTGGAGATGAGATTTTTGCAATTAATTTTTTTTACCACATTAACATTTTGAAGGCAAAACATCGTTTGCCGGGCCAGCTAGTAGTTAGTAAATATATAATAATAATATAGTCCATGAAGCTTCTTGACAATTGTTTTTATTTAGTTGAGCAGATTGAAATAATTGAAATTAATTACAATTTATTATTAAGGCCAAATAATGTTGCTTTCACACGACTCATTGAGAAAACGTTTCAATTGATTATGCGTATTTTTGCTTTGTTTTTTTTTTTTCAAAAATTGCTTCAGATTCGTTTTTATTTTATTCTGTATGATTTCATGTTCTATTTTCTAACGATCGATGTAACGATTTGATATAATTTCAGCAAAAACTCAAACCAAAGAAACTGAAAATTGCGTGTTCAATATCAAACGTTTGTGGTGGTTTTTTTTCTTATTTTTTTCCTTTTAATTTCTGTTAAAGATTATTATTACATGAACGGCTGCTTTTTTTTTGGTTTTGTTTCAAATATCCAACTGTATGGTGAACGAAAATATAAGTTTCGTTAATACTTTTGTTGCCATAATTGTGGTGGTAGTTGTTGTTGCTGCTGTTGTCTATAAAGCCTTCAATTGTTGCTAAAATGGCAGCAGCAGCAGCAGCAACAACAACAGCCAGTATTATTTGTTACAAATGCATTTTTATTATTACAACAATAATACGGCGAAATACGGCGGCGGCATCAACATGCGCAGGCAACAATGAATTGAAATTGAAAATGCGCATGTGCAACATTTGCTCGTTCATTCGCTGGTCCGCGTTTGCGCGCTCTGTGAGTGGTGGAGCGTTTATTATTACAATTGTAACTTTTGCTGGGTAATTTCTTAAACTTTTTGCTGTTGTTGCTGTACAGTAAAACTTTAAAAACACAGAGACACACGTATACACACACACGTATAGGCACACACATAAAACAAACAGTATTAATAAAACATATTTCTATAAAACAATGTAATGCATTTCATAAATGTCGGTAATAAAGCACAACAGTTGCACTCCAATTGCAAGTGTAGACAGACGGAAAGATAGAGCGACAAACACACAGGCAGACAGACAAATTGACAGCCAGACAAACCGAAGTTTCAAGTCATGAAAAATAAAACCATGTAGTGTGTCCGCCTGTTCGCCTGTCTGTCTGTCTGCTAACGATGAGTGTGCATACGCTCATACTTCTGCTTATGACTTTCATAAATAAATGTGTTTGTTTGTTTTTTGTTTTTGTTGTATCTATATGTATATTTCCGTCCGTCCGTCCAGTTGTCTGCCTGTTCGCCCGTCTGCCGCATATACACGTACGTAACGTTTGCCAACATCAACATCCAGTGTCTTGATGTGAAACTCTTTTTGTTAATTATAGTAAATTTCGTTAATTGCTGTTAATTAAAGTATAATTCTTGCTTTAGCAGTTATAAATATTAATTATATAGAGTGTAGATCATATAAAAAGTGTTAAGGCTATTAAATGTTGGATGTTGGGTGTTGAATTAAAAGTGCGATCTCTGCAAATCGCTTAATGAAAGATTACAATTTACAATGTAATATAAAATGTAAAAGTTCGCTTGACATGCAACTTTATATGGCAAAAGATTGAGGTGCATAAAGTTAATGCAACAATTAGTTACATTCGATGTCGAATAATGTACTCGTAAATGTATACCCATGAATATATTCTGTGTGAAAATTGTTATGGAGAATCGTCGAATCACAATTAGAGAAGTTGCTGAGGATGTCGGGCCTATCGGTTGGCTCATGCCATGCAATCTTTTCGGAAGTTTTGGGCATGAAGCGTGTGGCAGCGAAATTCGTTCCAAAATTGCTGAATTTTGACCAAAAACAACGTCACATGTGCATCGCTCAGGAATTGTTGAAATGTTAACAGTGGCATACGGTGAGAGCACTCTGAGTCAAAAAAAATGTTTACAAGTGGTACAACCTTTTCACAAAAGGTCGAGAAGATGTGAATGGCGACGCTCACCCTGGACGCCCCAGTACATCAACAACCGATGAAAATGTTGAGAAAGTGGAGAAAATTGTTATGACGAATCGTCGAAGCACAATTAGAGAAGCTGCTAAGAACGTCGGCATGTCTGTTGGCTCATGCCATGAAATCTTTTCGGAAATTTTGGGCATGAAGCGTGTGGCAGCGAAATTCGTTCCAAAATTGCTGAATTTTGACCGAAAGCAACGTCGCATGAGCATCGCTCAGGAATTGCTGAATGGCGTCAACGATGATCCAGATTTGCTGTGTAAAATCTTATATAAAATTAAGTCCACAGCAAAAAAAAAAAATGCATTCAAGGAAAACTACATTGGAATGGGGAAATAGTGGAAAATAGCGTAATCACTAATGAAATTGACATGGCAACCCTTCTCCTATAGGAGAAGAAGTACCATTTAATGATGCATCTATTCCATATACACATATGGTCAAAATAATAAGTACACCCTATGTATTTTTTTAAAGGCTCGTAGACGAAAATTTATTTAAATTGAAACAAAACAGAAATACTAATTTCTTTTGTTATATCATTAGAGATAAAATAAATGCTAAAACAATAACAAAAACAAAAATTAAATTCAAAATTTTTCAAGAAGTAAAAAAATTTGTCAAAAAACACTGAACAAAATAATAAGTACATTTAGTTAAAATAAGCAAAAAAGTAAAAAAATCATTTTTTTCTGCTAAATTGGCTGAGTTTCGTTAAAAGCCGGTATATCCAACTTTATTTTCAATTATTTTGCTGACTCTGTTTGGCGTGCTGGCAATAAGTTTCCTGCAGGTTTCTACTGGTATTTCATACCAAGTTTTTTCAACAAAATTCCGTAACTGATCCTTATTTTTTAAAAAACCCCTTTCCAATTCTTTGTTTCAACTCTCCTCAAAGATTTTCGATTGGATTTAAGTCCGGAGATATATTTGGCCAGGAACGGCAACATTATTGCCTTGGAACCAATTCTTTATCAACTTAAAAGTATGCTTCGGATCAAAAGTATGCTTCCAGCTGGAACGCCCATCTAAGAGGTATACTTTCCACAGCATCGTTCAACATCGTATTTTCCAAGATATTTTTGTAGCGGAATCTGGTCATAGTGTCGGTAATTCAATGTATCGGACCGACACCATACCACGAGGAACAACCCCCAGACCCTAATATTGCCGCCTCCCGCGCTTGACCGTCTTCTTTGTAAAGCGAACATGGAATTCCTTACCCTTAGGGCGTCGACGATTCCGGGCACAGTTGTTTCCAAATACTTTAATTTTTGATTCATCGCTGCCCAAAATGTTTCGCCATTTTTTTGTTCACCGTCTCCTCCGGAACAATTGGAATGACTTTTTGCAAACGCCAATCTAGCCTATAAATTTTTTTTTTGTCTAAGCAAAGGAACTTTTCTGGCTCTCCGTCCTGGTAAATGTGCTTCTTGTAGTCTACGATGAACCGTTCGCGATGAAATTACATTTCCAATTTCTGCTGAGATCGCTCTTGAATACACAAACGTGTCCTTCTTCACAAGTGTTACAATACGGATATCTGTTACTTTTGAAGTTTTTTTGGGTCTTCCTCGAGTTTTGACGGGCTTTTTAGGCTTTGAAGCATTTTGTACAAAAAATAGCGACCGATTCATAGTTTCTGCTATGGAACGAAAACTTTGGCCACTTTCTCTTAGTTTTGAAACAATTTTTCTCTCCTCCGAAGAACAATGACTTTTTCGACCCATGGCTGATTTTTTTTAACAAAATATTTTGTTATGAATGAAGATAAACAACAATAAAATAACTACACTTTCCAAAAAGACTACGTCGGACAGCGAAAATATTAAAGAATTGAGCAATGTAATTATTATTTTCACTAAGTACTGAAATCACACCTGAACAAAACTAACTTACAATGAAAACAACGGGGAAGCCCCAATTTTGTTTTTACTTTCAAAGGTATTACCATATTAGAGTTATTTAAATCAAAAAGAATTGCCATGTTTAAAGGAAGTTCCATCTGCGGGCAAGGTCTTGGCACCTGTTTTTTGGGATTATTTCTATCGATTATTTTCAGAAAGGAATTTCGATTGCTAAATATATCTGTCTTATGTGCGCCTAAACGTAGAATTATCACTTAACTAAATATATACCAGAATGTTATGTGCGCCTAAACGTAGAATTATTACTTAACTAAATTTATACCAGAATGTTGAGAAAACTCTCAAAAAATATCAATCACATTTTTCACAAGAATTGCAGATTCACCATTTTTTAATATTACCTTATAATATTTTCGTCCACTGTGCGTAAACGTAGAATTCTTCCCCAACCCAAAACTTACCATTGTAAACATTGCAAATATGACGGATTTTAAAAAAATATTTCATCGAATTTTTCAGAAGAATTTAAAGACTCGAAATTCCTTGCTTCTATAAGACTTTCATATTCAGCATTCATTCAGAAAAAAATGGAAAATATGTTGAGGAAAAAAGATGTCAAACTGAGCAAAATTGATCTCCATATGACACCAAGTACTCCTTACTCAAAATATTTAGGAACATTATTCGGGGAAGTTTGCGTATTCTATTTTCATGCATACTCAAATCAGGTAAAATCTAAGTCAATCTGATTATCATATTTTGGATAAATCAATCCCTTTTTTGTTCTCTTTATTTTAGCCTAATTAGGGCCTAATTTAATGTTTTTAAATAGAAGCTTGTTTTATTGTATTGTCTCAACGTTTCGTTAATTGTTTGGTGACTTCATCAGGGGATTCGTATTGACAAGACTATTTAGCGTTCACATAGATTAAATCATAATAACACGAATTTTGAATATTATAAAACACGTACATTATACATTATACATTATTTTATTTAAAAACATTAAATTAGGCCCTATTCGCTAAAATAAAGAGAACACAGCTAAGTCAATCTAAGTTCCACAAACTTGTTTCAAGTAAAATGTACTGGTAGTGAGTAGATTTGGTATACTTGTTTTCAGTATGTTTTCAGTTCAAATTCAGTACGAGTTTTCTTCGAAAGTGTTGATCAATTGTGATCAATTCCAGCGGGTGTACCACAAGGATGCATATTATATCCGCATTTGTATTCGATATTTATATTCGGTTTTAAAACGCTGAAAAATCAGTCTATAGCTTTCTATGCAGATGACTCAGCGCTAATCAACACCGGAAAAGTGTCAAATTATTAAAAATATGGTAAAAGCAGTTATGGTATCCCAAAGGGATCCTAAATTTTCCAAAAATGGAAAATCAAAATCAACTACGAAAACATATAATTTTCCCTTACAACAAATCCTCTAAAATTACACCTAGTATCAGTTTATCTGTACAAGGAGCTGACTTAAGTTTGGAAGATTCAGTAAAATATTTAGGTGTTATATTTGACAAAAAACTAACATTTACAACACACATTGCCCAAACTTGCGAAAAATCTATTAAATGCAGAAGAGAACACTGTACCCATTAATAAGTAGAAAATCGAAACTAACCTATAAAAAAAAATTGCTGATTTATAAAATGTGCATTCGATCTATTTTATCGTATGGATGTCAAATTCGGTCACCAAAACTGTCATCTGAAGAAGCTTCAGATTGTGCAAAACAAAAACTTGAAAAGTATTTATAACCTAAACAGAAGATACTCAACGAATCGATTGCATTCTAAGTTCAGACACAAATTAGTTATTGAGTTTTTAAAAGATATAACACAAAGATTTGAAGATAAATGTAAATCTTTTAATATTGATTTAATAAAAAATTTGTACTGATGATCATTTTTCAATCTTCTAATAGCAGATGAAAAAGGTGATTGTTTTTAATTTTTTTTTTAAACAAAAAGGTATTCCCTAAACAAAAGGTATTCTTGTAAAAAAAAATATATTTATATATAAATTTCTTTCAACCATAATATTAGATTTTTTTTCGCTGCAATACTATATGCAAAATCTTAAACTATGTATGTTTATAAAATGTAATACTCCCTCAATCAAGTTTATACAGGGACACCGTCATGAGATAGGACTTCCAAGAAATATCACCCATATTTTTCGGAAGAATGTCAGAATTACAAATGCTTCGCTTTTATTATATATGACTTTCATAAGTAACATTTTCTCATCTCATTGTGCTTAAAAACAGAGATAATGAAAACAAATATACAGTATTTTGGGCTTGCGAAGGTCTGTTTATACAGGGTAATCCACATATTTTTTTCAAAACAAATACCTGTCATCTGAAGTGTTATTTATTTAGTGAAAGGTTTGATTATGAGCCCCTTAACAAACGAAGAACACGTAAAAATAAAGGGTGGTTTTTTAAACGTAGTTTTTTTCTAAATCGAATAAAACACTCAAATTTCCATCATATATTAAATTTTTTCATTGAAGTCGATAAATTGGTCTTTGCCACTTAATTTTTAAAGATAATTTCATGTAAATTTTGGCTGCGGCTCCGTCTTAAAATGTCCATTCGGAAGGTCTAATTTTTCGTCACTTTTTCGAGCATTTCGGCCTGTACACGAATAACGCGTGTTATGTTATCCTGTAAGGCTTCAATGCTAACGACTAACGACTTGACATAACACCACAAGAAATAATCAAGAGGCGTTAAATCGCAAGATCTTGGGGACCAACTCACAGCGCCAAATCGAGAGATAAGCTGCTCACCAAATTCATCCCTCAACATATCCATTGTTTCTCGAGCAGTGTGGCATGTTGCACCGTCCTGATGAAACCACATGTCAACCAAGTTCAACTCAGCCAATTGGGGCAAAAAAAAAAATTCCTTGTGGTTGAGTAACACATGCCCAATCGCTGAGAATGGCGACGAATGGACATTTCACGATTGTCATTAACACCGGTCGCTACGGCTGCAATATTTTCTTCGGTACGCACTCCAACAACAAAGTAAATTTGGTGCGAAATTTGGAGATAACAGCACGAATTGTTGATTCAGCAGGTCGATTATGAGGACCATAAAATGGTCGTACTATCGAACGATGCACATTCTCGTCACAGAGCACGAATTTTGATAATAAATTTCAACGATTTGCAATCGTTGCTCGTTTGTTAGTCTTTCAATAATGAAATGGCAGAGCACACTGTACATTTTTCACTTTGACAGATTTGGACGCTTGTACGCCATTATCAACCAGTGCTGCCAACCTGAAAAACTTAAACCTTAAAAAATCACCCATTAGTTAAAACTTTTTACAAACGTGAGTGCTTTCAATCGAACAAAATGAACAACAACATCTAAAACTTATGATTATCATTATCGTTACTGAAAATTAATTTATTTGTAGCGATCGCGTTCCGCTTTAATATACCCCACTGCTCCGGCTTCGCACATGCTAAATAAAAATTGAAAAAATTACCAGAAATCTTGGGCCTAAGTAGAAAACTTATCAGATTTCCCTAAGAGTTTACCAACAATCTTAATATTAAACTCTACAAAGTTCGATATTTTACAGATAAATTTGCAATCTTCACACATCTTTTTGCTAAAAATATAACATAATCTATGTAGTAAAAACAAAACACGTTCATGAACACCAACAAAAAATTGAAAATTGAATTTTCGCAATGGAACAACACGAATTACAATGTTTTTCACACATGGACCATTATGCTAAATTTCGTTCAATAAATTTCGTTTCGTGCTGCGAATGTTGTGTAAAAATGCGTTTGTTCGCCTCGCTTTTTCATGTGCGCTCTTCTCCTGACCAAAAGTGCGTTTGTCTGTTTATAAATAGATTTCGAAACTTTTTGTTTACTTTGCACGAACGCTTGATATTTTTAGTATTCAATTTTGGTATAACCAACAGGAAGTTCATATAAAGTAGATTGTTGTTCCATTTCGATTAAGGCGAGATTTTAGGAAACTGAGTGAAATGAGGAAACTTTTGCGAAATTTCTTTAATTAAAAGGAAGGAAACATTAATTATAAAGGTATAAAGATTAAGATTAGGCAACAATCATTTTAATTGTAAAGCATCCGTATTTGAATTCATTATTATAATGCATGATTCATTTAAAGGAATGTGTTTTGTGCATTTAGAGCAACTTCAATATACTTTGGAAACATTTGAAAGCTAATTTTCATTATAAGACAATATTCGACATTCAGCTTGTATTAAAGAAGAGATACAACAGTTTAGTTTGTTGTATGCCACAGTTCTTATTCAAGTATCTTCGCTTAAATGCAAACAAAATTCAATTCTCGCGCAAGAATCAAGTTCGGTATTGGAGCCTAATTTTCATTATAAGACAATATTCGACATTTAGCTTGTATTAAAGAAGATACGAAACAGTTTTGACTTGCCACATGCAACATTTTTGTTTCAAATATCCTCGCTTAAATGCATACAAAATTCAATTCTTGCGCAAGAATCAACTTCGGTACTGCGCACTTGAAAAGCTGAAGACTACTTTTGACCACAATTTTGTTCTCCGATGAGGCCTTCTTCTGGCTCAATGGCTTCATCAGTAATCAAAATGTTCGTATTTATGTAGGTATATAGGTATAGGGTGGCGCATAAGTAACGTTAAGATTTGATCAGTGAATACATTTTTTTGTTTCAGTCTTTGTTTTCGTCTCTTTACAGAATTAACTAAATAATACTTGGGAAATTTTGTGATGGAAAGGTTCAGCACAGAACAAAGAACCAAAGTTGTTCAATTTTACTTTGAAAGTCAGCATTCGATTATTCAGATCATATCGAAATGTCTTTCATGTTCGAAATGCTCCTAGCGCTCCAACAATTTACCGGGGCTGTCTGTGATCTTCGACGTGCTGGAAGACCTCGTACTGTTCGAAATGAAGTGATCATTTCTTGCGTGCAAGCAAGGATTGAGGAAAACCCCGAAACTTCCACCAGGCCACGTTCTCAGCAGATGCAATTGGATCACGAGTTAAAAGCAAATGATGTACAAGAACAGATTCAATATGGTCGCCGTTAACGTTACTTATGCGCCACCCTTTATAAGGTCAACCATAACATTCAGAAAAAACAATCATTTAATGTTATTAAAGTTCTACAGGTCCAATTTTCTTCAAGAATTAGGTTGGTTGTGGCGCCAGTTATCAGCGCTATTTGGCAAACAGTTAATTTTACGCTTCAGATCGCCTAGGTTGTGCAATATCATACCTCAAGACTTTTTTAATTTGGGACGATGTAAAGTCTAAGTGCACATGGAATTGGTAGCCACAATTACACGGAAGGATGGTACGAGTCATCGCAAAAACGAGCTATAGAATGGATTATATAGTGTTATATATTTAGCGGCTTCGAAACCACTGGACTGGCAACGCTGTAAGCTAGCTAGTACCTGCCATCTGAAGTTTTACTTATTTGGTTTGTCATTTACGAATATTAATCGTTTAACAACCGAAGAAAGCGTTACTTTGAACTATTTTTATGAGTTCTTCGGTTATTAAAGGAACCATATTCGCAAATGGCAAACCTTTCACTAAATAAACAACAATTCGGGTATTTAACAGTTAGCAGCCTTGCCAGAACGATGGTTTTGAAACAGCTAAATGTATAGCCCGAACAACTGAAGAAGGCATAACTTATAACTATTTTTATGCGTTCTTTGGTTGTTAAACGACCCATATTCGAAAATGCCAAACCTTTCATTTTTGAAACCGAAAAATGGATAACCCTTATTAGACGCAGATACATTTACACTTTAAAATGAGTAACCTTTAAAAAATTTCTTCGGTGTTTTCATGAGAACATTTATTTAAGATGAACGGCTTATCAGGCCACTGCATCCGATCCTAGTATTGGAGCTGCCAACGACCATTGAACTCGTGAGTTGAATTTCAGTAATAGAAGTTACATACTGGCCTAAGACGCATCGGTGCTGCTCGTATGCCATTTATGTTTTCCAACTTTCACTTTAGCTACCATCAAGCAGATGTCTGATGGCATTACCAGCGAATACTTGCCCGAAGGTCGGAAGTCGTGAGCTGCTTGGAAATTGTGCAAAGGGATCTAATTACTCCCAAGTGAATAACAATCAGAGAGCCCAAATTAGAAATGTTGACAACGAACTCGATGGACGGCTCAGAAGAGAGCGACCAAAACTCCATTGGAAAGACCAGGCTTTTGAAGTATTATCGAAACTTGGTGTGACGAATTGGAGGAAAAGCGTAGAAGATCGAAATGTTTGGAATTATTTTCTATGGGCGGCATATAATAGATAAGATAGGTCTATTCCAGTCGCCACCTAAGAAGAAGAAGAAGAACCTTTAAAGAATGAATATAAAGTTATTTTGTACGATAAGAAAGGTTACCCAGTACAATACAATGTATGTCCGTTAAAGTGAATGGAGGTCTTAAAAAATGCCCACATCATCACGTAGCTAACAAAGACAAAGAAAATTGCACACTCTAAAGCTGGGTACTTTCCAGTTTAAAAAAAAGACAAACAAATTCCCTTGCATTCCCTGAATAAGATATGGGAGAGCTTCTCACATTCAGTGAGCTTACACGTATTATATTTTTAGACCTACCTGATGGGACTTACGGTTTAACGACGATTCCAAACGTCATAGTTTAAGAAGCATTTACCAGACTTGGTGAGACACATCGCCGTCGCCGCTAAAGTAATGATAAGTG
Organism: Philornis downsi; assembly: GCA_019455685.1. Taxonomy (NCBI): domain Eukaryota; kingdom Metazoa; phylum Arthropoda; class Insecta; order Diptera; family Muscidae; genus Philornis; species Philornis downsi. The sequence continues at coordinate 25,252 of JAHXMU010000397.1, forward strand.
GGTGTATGTGGGATTGAACCTGGTATCATGCGTATGATAATCGCGTGTACCATCGCTTCACCGTCAATCACATACTTCCCAAGGAGGCCCAGCCTATTTCAGTAAACTTTCCCAAAAACTACGCCACAATATCCCTAATTCCGATGTTCCTGGCACACAATGCGCGACATATTGAATAATTGATGCCGATTGCCGCAAAAACTATTAGGTATATAAAAATCGGCTCATGAAAGCTCTGGTGTAGTCAAGCACGTTGTATAAACTCTAATAAAGAGAACATAACATACGTGGCAATGCTGTAATATCTGCTGAAAGGAATCTCTATGTAAACAAAAATTCAAAATGAATGCAATAATGGAGACCTGGTTACGAATGTGAAGACGAATAATCGAATAATGAATAGGTGGCCGTATGTGGGATTGAACCCGAAATGGTATGAACCATCAGGCGACGGTCGATCATATACTCTCCAATGAAGACCAGTCTATTTCAGTAAGCTCTCCCAATAACTACGGCACAATACAATTGATTTCGGTGTTCCTGGCACACAGTGCGCTACATATTGAACTTTCGATGACAAACGTCGCAAAAACTACTCTTGGGTATGGAAAAATCGGCTCAAGTAAGTCCTGGTATAACAAAGATGTATCGTATAATTATCATTATAATAATAATCATTATTTGAGCAGAGGTTACCTCGTCTACCTGTGTCTGGCGAACACTTGAAGTGGTCGAGTAATCGACAAGTCTTGTAAAATCTTCTCAAATTGTGATGTTCGGAATCGTCGTTAAACTGTTCGTCCCGTTGAGTAAGTCCAAAATTAGAATGCGTGTAATCCCACTGAATATGAGAAGCTCTCCCATGTTTAATTCACAAGAGCCATGAGAACTTGTTTTTTATATAACGCATTAATTGTGACCAGCCTTGGCATGATGGTTAGAACACGCAGCAATCGTGCATATGATGGTAGGTTTGATTCCCGATACAATAATCATGTTATTCTTTGATTGGTGGTTACTTGGATTTGTCTAACGAACACTTCGATTAGTCGAATAACTGACAAGTTCAGTAAAAACATCTCAAGCAGACATTTCAAATCGTGGTTGAGAAGAGGGTTCCTAAAACTAGAGTGGGTGTAAGTTTATTGTATGTAAGGAGGTCTCTCATTCGTGGAAGAGATTTTTGTTTATATTGCGATCTTTACTTCATCAATTTATCACCTAATGACGTCATAGAGTGTCCATTGGTTACTGTCACTAATTCGTTCCCTTCGATAATTATCAAGATTTTTGATCCATCCTCAATTCTTACTCACTAAAAGTTTGTTTTCTACGTTTGGTCCGTCTAAATCGATTATCCTCAACCTTGTATACCTAATTTGTTATCAAAATATACGTAAATATTTTTGTTCTATTCTGCTGTATTTAAATTTCTTTTTAATTTAATTTCTCAGAATTATTTTTCATTGAATCATTTTCAAAGCAGGGGGCGGTTGGTCGTTCGCTCACCAGCATCCCATATTTTCTTGTCAGCGTCACACATTTGTTGCCAATTTTTCTTTTGCATTTCATTAGGTCTGATCAAAAATATAAAATCATCTAATTTATTGTATGCTGTATGTTTCAATTTCAAACACACATGAGAATGTCAACCGAAATTTCCATTCTTTGCGAAAAGAGCAACAATAGCAAAAAGAAAACAGCACAGATAAACTTTTGTCATTTTTATTTGTTGCATTAGAAGAGGGATCTGACAGTTGAGTTCTTTGTTGTCAGTTCTATCGTTCGAGTTCAAATAATACACGCATTTTCTATCAGTCACTAGATTTGAAAACTGCCATATTTATGATATTCTTATGAACAACTTTGCAGGTGGTAAATAATAGAGGGTAGGAAATACGAAACAACGTTTGTGATGTGATTAAATGATTTGAGGGAAAATAAATACGTACTCGTATTGTCTGCGGATATCGAAAGTGGCACGAGACAATTGGGAGGAAAAGCTTGTTTAACTTTATATTTAAAATTATGACACTACTGCTGTTATACAAATATTTAACTAAATAAGCAAGTGATTGGGTAAAGAAAGTTCATGCAATGTGTAAGATTTCTACGGATGGATATTTTAGAGTTTAGGGTCAGTTAAGACATAGTTGACATTACCAAATAAATGTAACGAATTTTATGCATTTTAGACAGCTATACAAAAATTGTAAAATTTAACTAAATTGTCGACGAAAAAGGAAATTTATCTGTTCATATGCTTTCACCTTAAAGCATGTACATATTTGTGCATGAGTAGTCGGTGTGATTGGTCCGATAAAACGCTATCGATGTACACAAAATGCTATCTATACCAGAGTTCCAGTTTACTCAAAATATTCGACGGCGGCGGCGTTTTATTTTTTATACTATCGCCCTCGGATTGAAAGTGGTGCCAGTGGCAGTTGAATTTCACCTTGAATCCATCTATTACTATTGAAAAAATTTTTATAAAAAAAGTCATAAATAAAAATTGAAATTTTGTTCAAATTTAATCTATTAGTAGTACTAAAGGATAATACGTAAATAAAGGAGTCGTACAAAGAGGATGGTGACATTACGATCTAAGAGTAGAACTTTGAAGATTTTTATAATGAAATGTGCTTACGAAGACATTTTTTTTATATGAAAAGTGTCTGTGAAGACACTTTCCTAGACGAAAAATGTTTACGAAGATGCTTTCCTATATCAAAAATTTCTATGGAGATATTTTTTTATATGAGAAGTGCCAATACATATATGAAGAGTGTTTATGAAGACACTTTCCTACGTGAACAATATCTGTGAAGACAGACACGTTCTTATATGCAGAGTTCCTTACGAAAATTTTGCTATATGAAAATTTTGTGCACAAATATTTCTTATATTAAAACTGTCTATGAAGGTAGTTTCATATATAAAAAGCGTCTATGAATGCATTTTCCCATATGAAAGGTGCCTATTAAGATACTTTCCTATATCAAAAATTTCTATGGAGATATTTTTTATATGAGAAGTGTCAATTTATATATGACAATTTTGTCTATGAAGGCAGTTTCTTATATGAAAAGTGTCTACGAAGTCAGTTTCCTATATAAAAAATGTCTATAAAGATACTTTCCTAGACGAAAAGTGTCAATGAAGATACTTTTCTATATGAAAAATTTCTTTGGAAATACTTTCCTATCTGAGAAGTGTCAATTTATATATGAAAATTGCCTATGCAAACACTTTTCTACATGAACAATGTCTGTAAAGACGGATATTTTCTTATATGAAGTTCCTTATGAAAATTTTGTACGCAAATATTTCAAATATTAAAAATGTCTATGAATGCAGTTTCATATATGAAAAGTGTCTACGAAGACATTTTATCAGATGAAAAGTGCCTATTAAGATAAGATTCTACGGAGATACTTTCTTATATGAGAAATGCCAATTTATGTATGAAAATTTTGTACGCAAATGTCTCCAACATTAAAAGAGTCTATGAAGGCAGTTTCTTATAATGAAAAGTGTCTGTGAAAGCATTTTCTTATATAAGAAGTGTCTATTAAGATACTTTTTTATATCAAAAATTTCTATGTAGATACTTCCTTACATGAGAATTGTCAATTCGTATATGAAAATTTTGTACCCAAATATTTCCAATATTAAAAATGTCCATGAAGGCAGTTTATTATATAAAAAGTGCCTACAAAGACATTTTTCTATATAAATGTGCCTATAAAGATACTTTCCTAGACGAAAAGTGTCAATGAATACACTTTGCTATATCAAAAATTTCTATGGAAGTACTTTCCTATATGAAAAGTGTCAATTTATGTATGAAAATTGCTTGTGAAGACAATTTTCTATGTGAACAATAAAGTTCCTTATATAAGTTTCTTATAAAAATTTTGTAAACGAAATTTTTTTACGCAAATGTTTCCAACATTAAAAGTGTCTATGAAGGCAGTTTCTTATATGAAACGTGTCTACGAAAGCGTTTTCCTATATGAAAAGTGTGTATGAAGATAATTTCTTAGAAGAAAAGTGACAATAAGGATACTCCTCTGTATCAAAAATTTCTATGGAGTGTCAATTTATATATGCAAATCGTGTACATAAATATTTCCAATATTAAATGTACTACTAAATACTTTCCCATATCAAAAATTTGTAAGGAGGTACTTCTCATATGAGAAAGTATCAATTCACATATGAAAAGAGTTTATGAAGACGATTTCCTATATGAAGATTGCCTATGGAGACACTTTCCTACGGGAAAAATGTCTGTGAAGACTCTTTGATAAGTGAATAAGTGTGTCTATACGGACAGTTTATTTTATGAAGGTTTCCTCAACAAAATTTTGCTATATAAAAATGTTGTACACAAGTATTTCAATATTAAAAGTTTCTTATATGAAAAATGTCTACGAAGACATTTTCCTATATGAAAAGTGTCAATGAATAAACTTTCCTATATCAAAAATTTCTATGCATATACTTTCATACATGAAAAGTGTCCATCCACATATGAAAGTGTCAATTCTATATGAAGGGTGTCTATGGAAACACTTTCCGATGTGAACAAATTTGTAAATGTGGAAATTTTGTACGCAAATATTTTCAATATTAAAAGTTTATGAAGGCACTTGCTTATATGGAAAGTGTCAACGAAGGCACTTTACTACTAAGAATAGTGCGTAAGAAGCCGCTTTTTTTGATATAAAAAGTGTGCATGAAGATTAAAGTGCATAAGAAGAAACTTTTCGGTATGAAAAGTGTCTGTGGGAAATGTTAACAAGTGTGCTTTTCTATATGAAAAGTAGCACTTTTTTATATGAAAAGTACTTATGAGGACACTTTTCTATGTGAAAAATGTTTATTCCTCTATAAAAAGTGTGTGTGAAATCTCCATGAGTGTTCTCTTCTGTATGAAGATATTTTGTTATTTGAAAGTTGCGCATGGAGTTACTTTTCTATATGATAGCCCCCTTTCACTTTTTACTTACTTTTCTACATGGAAATCTCCTGCAAAGACCTTTTTTTACATAAGAGGTGTCTATGAAGTGGCTTTCTTATGTGAAAAGTGTCTACGAAGACGCTTTCTCAAATGAATATTGTTCTATAGGTATATTAATACTAAAAATGTCTTTCATGAGAAATATCTGTGAGGATACACTTCTATGAGGGAAAACGTGTGTGAATACGTTTCTCTGTATGAGGAACGCATAAGAAGATACTTTTTCTGGAATCATCTATGAGGTATTTTTCTATATGCGAAATTGCCTGTGACGACACATGAAAAATGCCTTGAAGATGATTTTCTATATGAAAAGTGCATATGGAAACGCTATTCCATATGAAGAGTGACACTTTGCTTAATAATAGATTCAACAAAAGTTACTTTCTTATACAAAAAGTGCCTGTAAATACATCGTGTTTGTATGTGTATATATCGGCCAAGCCAATGGTAGTCATTACACTATTCATGCTTTAATTGTGCTATTTTCGAATCATTTTTTATTTTATTAAATCATATTCCATACCTTCCTCGAACACTACATATCCAGCATTAGTTGCACTATTTTCGAAACCCTTCGCTTCTAAAATAGACCGATTGTTCAATCAGCACTACTGTTCATGCTTTAATTGTGCTATTTTCGAATCATTTTTTATGTTACTCTATTTTGGAGTTATATTCCATATTTTCCTCGAGCACCACCTATCAAGCATTAGTTGTACTATTTTCGAAACGCTAGTCGGTACATGATTGGCGAATGTCACAGTTTCATCACAATACTTTTTATTGTAAAGAGTGCTGGATAAAATTTTATCATTACGCAACATTTTCAAAACTTCCTGTCATAAGCTTAATAGCATTTTTTATGTTCACATTCCTAATACAAAATTCCCAAATTTTATTCTAGCTTTTCAACTTCCTTCATTCTTACTTTGTCTGTATTCAATTAATATTTAGGTTGTCTGCTGCTCATTAAATCATTTCAGCATTTTGGTTCGTATTAAGTCGCAAAATGACTTGAACTTTATTAACAAAATTTTGTATACATTGGAACGTGAGTGTTAGCAGGTCGGCTATAGTCCTACAGTCTACTTTAGCTGCTGCCGTCATTCGATGTGTGTGATGCGGCATTTGCGCAAAGTCTATAATAAAGAAACTTGTCTAGATAATGGGTATCATCATTATTATGCCTATTTCGATGACGAACTTTGGCTGTACAGAACGTTTGCATTGACTGATTCATTATATTGATAAGAACTTTATAGCAAGGCGGGTACACAGATTCGCAACTAGAAATAAAGTGTTTATGATCTTGTACTGTGGTTTGAGGAAGAACAGTATTCGTCAAAAATATCATGGAGCCATTTATGAAATGGCTAGAAGAGAAAAATGCCAAGTTTAATGTTGTTAAATGATGCTAAGTGATTTATGATACTAAAAATTAATTCTTGATTAGCGACTATGATATGCCTGGCACCCCATAAAGTAAAGCACAGTGTGGAAAAAGTGATTATTCTGGAAAATGTACTTGGAAAATGTATCATAAATTGTAATTGTTTTTGAAAATTATTTTTCCCAATGAATGAAACAAATGTATTTTTCTGACACTTCTGTTCGTTTTTTTGAATACACTTACAATCCTTTTAATATTGTTTGAACATAAATTAAAAAATAAAAAAGTTAAAAATTGAAAGTTGATAAAATCCTTAAATTAGAACTGTTGCGGATAAGTTAAATAGACGTTGGAAGTACATGAAAATGGTTATAAATGTGGATTTCGATTTGTGAATTTGACCAAAAGATTCTTTTTTGAAAAAATAGTCTATTTGGTTAAGTTGAAAGACTTATAGAGGCTCAGTTGCTTGAGTTAGGAGTCAGAAACTATGAACGAAAATGTAAGTAAATTACGTTCGAAATTAGGAAATACTGATAACGTAGATAAAACTTCTCTACCAGTAGAAAAATACTCCTTTTTCAGTATTTTTTTGTTTTATCAAAACAAAACGAATTGACTTGCATTCCATAAATCAGATATGGAAGAGCTTCTCG
>JAHXMU010000397.1:42329-73618 GCA_019455685.1 Philornis downsi
TCAAAAAATTATCGATGGAGATAATTTTCTATAGAAAACTTTATAGGAAATATGCCTACTGAGATCCTTATTAATGGAAAATTTGTCATTGCACTCTTCTGTAGGAATCATTTCTTTGGAGAAATTTTTTGATAAGAAAATTGTACGTATAGAAAGACTTTCTCTTTAGCAAGGAAGACCATGGAGACGGTTTTTCATAAATTTTACACAATTTTGTTTCAGACCAGTCAGCAAGGTGTTTGATCGAAATACGAGTAGAAAACTCCGAAGGCGAATTTTTTCTGCCACCCTAGAGTACATTATGGTCCTTTGCATCCCTTGCTCGGATATTCTGTGTATAGAAAAACTTTCTTTGGAGACACTCTTTCTCCCCTGTAGGCCATGGAGATGGTTTTTCATAAATTTTACACTATTTTGTTTTAGACCAATCAGCAAATTGTTTGATTGAAATACAAAACTACGAAGACGAATTTCCTCTGCCACTCTAGAGTACATTTTTGTCCTTTGTATCCTTTGTTCGGGTATTCTCTGTTTGTGCTCTGTACTCTTTTCGTGTTTTCATTGTTAGATTCTAAACGCTATCAATTGGAGATTGCGTCGCACACATTAGTGGCTGCCAGTGTCATTTGTCGTATTACAAATTACTTGCTTTATATGCTACTGACAGTACCCAGCATCATAGGCGTAGGAAAGGGGTGCTGGGGGGCTTAGTAGTCAGAAAACTTTTTTTAGCACTTCCCAGGGTTTTCACTTAGGTGTATTTAACTAATTTCATACGTTTGGGGAGAGTCACCCCCAGAGAGAATTTATTGCTACGCCAATGCTCAGCATTAATAAATTGACTTAACAAATTCGCACTAGTGGGGTTGTATTCTGCACAAAAATAGTGTTCAGTTCAGTTTCTATTTTATGTTCACACTCATAATTTTCAATCTTTCTTTGGTCGCCGGTCTGTCAACATTCCCACTTTAAGTTGCTAATTTGATTTACTCTTTTTAAATACTTAATTATGCCTCTTTCTTCGGTGGTTGTTTTGTGAAAATCTTTTGAAATTGTTCATTCCAGTCTTAGACATTTTGCAAATGTTATTAGAATTATGAAAGTAAAATATATGTGTGTGTGTGTGTGAAGCGTTTGGCCTTTCTGTTTTTTCTGTGTTAGACTCAGCAGGTTTGACAGATTTATGAGTCTGACCCAATTTAAACAACTATAATGATGCTCATTGAAAATGTGCTGTTTCTTTTACCATGGAAATTTTCTTTTTCAGTGTTCACTAATTTTCGTGCAACATTTTATCTAATTAATTTGTGGATGGAAGAAAAGTGCAAAGCAAAATATTTCTTTTAACGTAATTAGCATTTCATAATTTATGTGGAAGAAATTTTCAGCTTAAGAAGAGAAAAGAGAAAAATATATTCTAAGATTTTGTTATGCAAAAGGTGTGGAGAATACGAGGTGACCATTTTTGGAATAAATTGAAATATAATAAAAGCTTTGAAGGAATTTTTAGTTAATTGAATTCGATTCAAATCTCAACACTTCTTTATTAAGGCAAATCCAGTAAACTTCCATAGAATATATTCATCATATGTTTGACCGATTTCTTTTGCGCATGGAATACAATTTTCATATTTTCCAAAACATTTTTCTTCATTATGCATAAAATTCCTTCCTCTTTTGCATTTCGTTTTTTCCTTTTAGTCTAACACTGCCATTGGAATAAATAATTCTCATTCCATTCTCAAGCGTTTTTCTTTCTCTTTGCATATTTTCATACATTTTTAACTTTAGGATGAACAGAACAAAAAGGACTGAAGTAGATGGACAACACTTGTCACTCACTTTTAAGTTAATTTATGCAAAAAAAAAAAAATAAAAATAAAAATACCGGCAACGACAATAAAGAAAATAAGGGGTGAATTGGTCTGGGATGGAGTGAAAGAACATTAAATGCAATGTTGCCATAAGAGTTGACTGAATATCCAAGTTGCAGCAAATACGAAGCAGAATACAACATGCGGCTGGATGTACATTCAACGGAAGGCATACAAAGAAAGCAACCACAGTGGAACATGTTGACAAAACATATTTAATTTTCTTAATAATACAATCTATCTGAATAAATTCCCTTGCATCTCATGAATGAGACATGGGAGAACTTCTCACATTCGGAGAGCTTACCCGCATTTTATTTTTAAACTCACTCAACAATGGCCTACAGTTTGAGAAGCATTTACAAAACTTGTCGATTATTCGACTACTCGGAGCGCTCGTCAGACACATCGAAGTGACCGCCGATCACATAATGAAATGTCACTCTATGCGGGGTTGAACCTTCGATCATATGGACGATTGCCGCGCCACAATCGGCTACAAACCTAAGATTTATACTTGCAATACGATTTACTTGTAACGGGTTGTCTATTTAGTAGTTTCAAGGCCGCCGGTCCAATACCTGTCATCTGAAGTGTTATTTATTTAGTGAAAGGTTTGCCATTTACGAATATGGATCGTCTAACAACCGAAGAACGCATAAAAATAGTTAAAACTTACTACTTAAGTGGTGATTAAAACGCGGGCAATTTTCGTGCATTACGGCGTGATTATGGTCTTTAAAATCGACATATTATGCAAGGAATTGCCAAGATTATAAAGAAATTTGAAGAGACTAGGAGCGTTACAGATGTGGTCGGGCCTGTGCATCATCTCACTATACGAAAGTTTGGTGGATAATCCGAATTTGCCCATTCTACGGCGTTCTCTGCAATTTTGCTATCTTATGGTTCATTATGGTGTCTTTTGCATTTGAATTTGCACTTCCATTCATAAAGAGTCCAACTCACGTAACAATTAAAGACAGGGGATCATTTACAATGCCCTAAATATGCTGATTGGATGCTACAACAGCATATTTTCAAAAATGATTATTCGAACAAAAGAAGCGATTGTGGAAAAGCCATTAGGCTTGGTCGTTTGGTCGATTAAATGTAGGTCTAAAAAAGTTATATTCAAGTCATAATTAAAACAAAATTGGCAACTATAATAATCAACGACAAACTGGAAGTAAGAAGAATGGTTAGGAAGCGGAGAAGTGTGAACCCAAACACAAAGCAATGGAGAAGAGAAGACTGTGCCCTGCCTCTGAAGAGAGGACTACAGAAATATCACGATAGAAAAATACTTTTCTAGAACAATGATAGAGTTGATTCTGTTTTTCCTATTTACGTAATTAGTTTGTTTTGAACTAACTATTCGTCAACGATTCAAAGTTGAATAAAAACCTTTCTGCGATGTTTGCTGACGATTCAAATAGTTTTGGTTGATTGGCGGCTTAGGTTTAGGTTTTGGTTAACAAATATGATATTAGCAATCAATATATGGAGTTTCACATTTTGTTAACATTTGAAATTTGTCGTATAAATAATGCGATTCGAATTTGCAATATCGTTGGTTTATAATTGTGAAATGTTAAGTTAATATGGTTTGAAAATTGAGCTTAAATTATGCAAGAATTTAGATACACGAAATTGTTAAGTAGTCTATACCGAAACCAAAGCTTTAAATCGCAATCAAGGTCCCTAGATGATTGTGTTGAAATTCCATCGGATCAATCAATTCCATTTTAAAATATATTTTGGGTTTCTGATGCATCAAATCTTGGTTGGCACCAAAAACTTTTTCGAAAAAAAACCGTCGGTTTAAAGAAGTGATTTCTGGGTGCCACAACGTTTATTAGTTTCAGCGAACAAAGAGTTTCCTCGATTTAAACGTTGCCTCAATGTTGACAACAATAATTTTGGAGCTGCGGGATTACTTAGACACATTGTCGGGATTTTAGGTCAAGAACAAAAATTTAACATCATTCGCTCCGTTAACTATACTGGTCTATCATTGTTAATGGGCATTTGGTTTTGAAACTTCTTTGTTTTAGCGAACAAAAGGTTCCCTTATATTGAACGTTGCTATAATTTTGGGGTTATACGCTTTTATAATCAATAATGAACATCTGGATCTGGGTGATCCATGAGGTATATACCGATGTCAGTTTACATCGGTACACCGAGATAATGCCAAAGGCGTAAAATTGCAGCAATTGTTTTGGTTTTTTTCTGCTGTGCAAGTGGATAAGAAGCCTCCAGAAGAAAAAAATTTGAATAATGAACCCGAAGTGAGGCAAAGGGGAGGGTGACCTAAACTCTGCTGCGAAGTTGTGACTTTCAAGACTCATAACATCCTTGGAAGAACGTAATTTTCAGATATTTTCTGCATGTGGTTATTTTCTGTATAGTCTACAATTGATTCGATTATAATTATAATGTAAATAAATGGTATTTCAATAATTCAATATTTCAGTATTTGAATATTTCAGTATTTGAATATTTTAATATTTTAATATTTCAACATTTCAATATTTGAATTCAATATTGTATTCAATATTCAATAATATTCAATATTCGATATTCAATTTCAATATTTAAATATTGAAATATTGAATTCAATATTTAAATATTATTGAATTCAATATTTCGATATTTCAATATTTCAATATTTTAATATTTCAATATTTCAACATTTAATATTTCAATATTTTAGTATTTCAATTTTTCAATATTTCAGTATTTCAATTTTTCATAATTTCAATATTTTGATATTTCGACATTTCAATATTTTAATATTTCAATATTTTAGTATTTCAATATTTCTATATTTTGATATTTCAATATTCCAATACTTTGATATTTCAATATTTTGATATTTCGACATTTCGATATTTCAATATTTCAATACTACAATATTTCAATATCTCAATAGTTCAATATTGTGATATTTGGACATTTCGATATTTCAATATTTTAGTATTTCAATATTTCGATATTTCAATACTTCAACATTTTAATTTTCCAGTATTTCAATATGTCAATACTTAAATATTTCAATATGTTAATATTTCAACATTTCGATATTTCAATATTTCAACGTTTCAATATTTAAACATTTCAATATTTCAACATTTCAGTATTTATATTTTTCAATATTTTAACATTTCAATATTTCGATATTTCAATATTTTAATATTCCAGTATTTCAATATTTTAATATTTCAACATTTCAACATCTCAATATTTCAATATTTTAATATTTCAGTATTTCAAAATTTTGATATTTCAATGTTTCAATATTTCAATATTTCGATATTTAAATATTTCAATATTTCAATATTCCAGTATTTCGATATCTCAATATTTCAATATGTTAATATTTCAATATTTCAATATGTCAGTATTTCAATGTTTCAATATTTCAATATTTTAACAAATCAATATTTCAACATTCAAATATTCCAGTATTTCAATATTCTAATATTTCAATATTCCAATATTTTAATGTTTCAATAGTTCAACATTTCAATATTTCAATATTTCAAAATTTCAATATTTCAAAATTTCAAAACTTCAATATTTTAATATTTCAACATTTCAATGTTTCAAAATTTTAGTATTTCAATATTTTACATATTTCAATAGTTCTATATTTCAATATTTCAATGTTTTCATGTTTCAATATTTCAGTATTTCAATATTTCGATATTTTAATATTCCAATACTTCAATATTTCAATATTCCAATTTTTCAATATTTCTTTATTCAATTATTTCATTATTTCAATATTTCAAAATATCAATATTTCGATATTTCAATATTTCAACCACTGTCCATCCACATCAATGACATCCACCACCCGTTTTCACGAACATGAGATTATTTTCATTACATTTCCCTGTACAGCAGCAAGAACAACCATCTGCATGACACAAAAGTCCAAGTCCAAGCCCAAGCCAGTGTACAGATGAAGTCACATTATCTGCAAATAGAGCTCAAAGGCGAAAACAAACAGAAAATCACTGCCCATTTGCAAATAAGAACTCCAGAGAGGAGAAAAGAGAAATAAATAAAAAAAGGGATCGAAATTGATATTCGTCTGTCACAAAGATTCATCGAAAAATTAATCATTTTGATAAAGATACAAACTGACTTCAACTAAAGATATTTATACAAAATGTCGTGATTTAATGTTTCGTATCTGCTACTGCCAGGGGACTTTGGTTGTTGTTCATAATTAAATGGGAAACATTTAGAGTGGAAATTGATTGCATTTCAATACAATGTAGATTTCTTGACATGTGCAGCAAAGGAGATTGAAACAATTAATTGACTCTTCGTATCCATTTAATTTTGCTTCTGTTGTTGCAATTTTTACTTTTAACGATTTCCTTGAAAAGAAAATTTACGGCGAGGCCATGATGAGGAGAAGACGGCTTTTATCGGGGACAACTTTCTAAACAATTGTCCATTTGGTGGATGGAGTCGATTGTCGATTGTTTTTTCAAAGTTTACATTACATCAATTGTTTCATTGACACTTTCACGTCAGGCCATTTTATGGTGAACAAATATTTTAAATATTGATAAATTAACTTTGTAGCGAAAGAAATGATTAAACTTGTATTCGTATTATATTTTTCAAAGTATAAACGAAACGAAAGCTTAACTCAATCGTAGATAGTAGAGGAAGCTATTGAACTCATAAGGTGATTGCCCACGTGAACATTCCTTTACAGCCAGCTCCTTGTTCAGGAGTTGTGGAGATCAGAGTGGGATTCGTTAAAATTATGTGAACAGTCATAAACTTATTGATGTTGCAATGAAAATTTTAAATGAAAAATAAGATTTCTCTAACTGTTTGTTTAATACACCCAATAGATTTTCCTTGTTTACCAGAATAGAAATGTTTATCTACCATTCGCCGGAACTACACACAACTAGAGTTTTCAAAACTGTAACCAAACCGGTTGTTTTTGCGAAACCGCATTTGAAAAATCTCCATTTTTGAATAACTGGCTTGATTTTTCACTTCAATTAACCGGTTTTTGAAAAAGTACAAAAATGTTTCAAGTATGCCCTTTTTTAAAAACAAAATAAAAATTGAAATTCGTCAAAATAATCAAAAATCGTTTCTAGTCTATTCTGTATTAAGACGATCATAGCTATAAAACATAAACACGAGTATTGACCGTTGTGGGAAATTTAATGATGAGGCCACGATTTGATAATTTGATGTTGTCGGTATTAAAGTTCAGATTTTGCGCAGCTTCGTAATAACATTATACATTTCGAATGTATAACCGATATTGACGTATTGTTAAAAATGTCCTGCATCACTTTAAATTTATTTTCAAATTGACGTGCAATCAATAAAATCGCATTATAAAATAAAACTTTGAAAGAGCTCCAAAAGTTTGATTATTTTCAATTGCTTGAAGAAATAATTTAAGGTTTAGTCTGCTGATAAAAATTAGTATCGATGGAACAACAAATCAAAATTTATAATAAAAAATATCTGTAAGCTATATTTTATTACGTGCGCAACTAAGTTCTCGCCGTCTTTTTTTTTTTATAAAAATGCAACTTTATTATGGATACATGTTTACAAATGTCTCATTGACAGTATTGCCCATGGCTAGTTTATACTTTTTTCCATCGTTCTGACAAAGCTCGAATTTCGTCACGGTAAAACTGTTCATTTTTTTAGGTTATCCACAAATTTAGCCGTTCTTTGTCATCATATGTCATTATATAAGTGGAACTGCTGATCAGCCAGGCCGTGTGCCATCGAACGAAACAAGTGATAATCGGACGGATAATCGGATCTTGAGAATATGGTATATGGGGTAAGACTTCCCATTTCAGCGTTTCCAGGCAGGTTTTAACGGCCTTGGCCATGTGAGGCCGAGCGTTATCATGATGGAGAATCACTTTTCCATTCCTCTTCGCGTATTGTGGACGTTTCTCGCGCAGAGCTCAGCTCAATCGCATTAATTGAAGTCGATACCGATCCCCAGTGATGGTTTCGCTTGGTTTCAACAGCTCGTAATAAATAACACCGACCTGGTCCCACCAACTACAGAGGATAACCTTCGCAGCGCGACTATTCGGCCGACACAATGACGTAGAAGCTTGATCGGGCAGCCTCCATGACTTTCTTTTCTTTAGATTCCTGTAATGAATCTATTTTTCATCACCCGTTACAATACGATGAAGAAACGTCTTCCTTTTTTGTCGCTGAAGCAGTTGTTCACAGGCAAAAAAGCGACGATCAACGTCCCTTGGATTCATAAAGAACCCACGTTCCTTGCTTTTGCGTCATTCGCAACGCATGCACTCGCTTGGAAATGGCTTGGCGAATAACTCCTAATATTAAAGCAAGCTCTACCTGCGTTTGACACGGATCCCCATCAAGCAATGCAGTCAATTCTGTATCTTCGAAGGTTTTTCGTCTTCCTTCACGCGAACGGTCGTCAACATCAAAATCACCTTCTTTAAAGCGATGGAACCAATCTCGACACTTTGTTTCAGTTAAAGCAGCATCTCCGTAGACGTTTTGAAGCTCTCGATGTGCTTCAGCTGCCGTTTTCTTCGATTGAAAGAAGAAAATCAATACTTCCCGCATATGACAATTATTTGGCACAAAGCCACACATATTCACACAACCAAAAGAATATGAGGCCAAAAGAAAATCACTATTGTGCGAGGCAGTATGTTTATGGCTAAGTATGCCTCATGACGTCTAGGTTATGGCAGAATCGATTAGCACTTACAGCTGGCGCCATCTACAGTTGACTACGAAGACATTATAATATCTATAACAATACTTTATATACTAAATGTTAATTATTAAAATATTGAATCGCTTCTGAGAATTTTCTTCTTCTTCTTAGGTGGCGACTGGACTAGAAATACGTCACCCGTAGAAAATAATTCCAAGCGATTCTATTTTCTGCGCTTCTCCTCCAATTCGTCATATTAAGCTTTGACAGTATTTCAAAAGCCTGGTCTTTCCAATGGAGTTTCGGTTACCCTCTTCTGCGCCGTTCATCGAGTTTGTTGTCGAAAACTTTTAGTGCCGGAGCATTTGGGTCCATTCGCACAACATGACCTAGCCAACGCAATCGCTGTATATTAATGTGTTTGCCCACGTTGATGTCGGCATATAGCTCAGACAGTTCATTGTTCATGCGACGCCGATACTCTCCGTTAACGAAGATGGGTCCATATATTTTCCGGAGTATTTTCCTCTCAAAAACTTCTGACAATCACCCTGCAAAACTAATACTGGGCTGTGTAATATATTGTTTATTGAAATCATTATAAACGTAACCTATGTAACCTATGTGATCATCTTTGCCATACAGATTGAAAGTAGATTTAAATTCATTAAAGCTACAGGTAAAAGCATGGCGCGTTGGAAAATATTTCACTTTTTACTGAAATGTATCAACTTTTACGCGTTTAAATTAAAGTAAAAAGTTTTTTAAGGTATAGTAAATGTTTATACGACGTGTGTTCAAAAGATAAGGTGAGTTTTCAAATTTCGCGGGCTACGTACATTCGACTTTTGATTATTTGGTCTTTATGTTGGTACACTCGCCTCGAAGATATGTTGACGGTTTGTTTATGAGAGGCATAAGTAATACAAGTGTTTTGCGTGTTCGGCGATTTTCTGCTATCGAAAAGAATGGATCAAAGGAGTTGCATCAAATTTTGTATAAAAAATAGAATTAAGTGCTCAAAAGCACTTGAAATGTTGACAGTGGCATACGGTGAGAGTACTATAAGTCAGCAGTAACTTTTGCTAAATCTCATAAACAAATTTTTCTCTTTCCTACACATAAAATAAATAAACTCAAAAGCTCTGCATCAATTCACAGGCCTATTTAGCTTTTAAGCAACATTGGAAAATTATATGAAAAGCCAATTTCGCTAGAATTAATTAGAAGCTAGAAATTCGTCTGAAAAATAAGAATGCCAATTTTTGAAAGTCCTTCAAGATGCCATTGTCTTGGTATAAGTTTGGTTGGGGGAGAATTCTTCGTTTAGGAACAGTGGCCAGAAATGTTATATGCCAACTTCTTATATGACTGAAGATTTTGGCGTTCTGAAATTCGTCTGAAAAAAAGAATGCACATTTTTCAAAGTCCTTCAAGATGTCATTGTCCCGGTATAAGTTTGGTTGAGGGAGAATTCTTCGTTTAGGCACAGTGGGCAAAAATGTTATATGCCAACTTCATATATGACGGAAGAATTTGGCGTTCTGAAATTCGTCTGAAAAATAACGATCCAAATTTTTGAGTGAATCGTGGGCGAAAATATCGATAGGAGGGTATACCAATTGAATTTAGTGAAATCGGTGTTCTGAAAATTATCTGAAATACTTGGATACCTAATTTAGAAAATATATGGCATTAGCTTTGTGCTGCAATGATCTTGGTTCCCCTACTGTGCTTTAGTCGTGCACAGTGTTCCTTATCCTGGTAATGAAGAAGTTAATAATTTTCTGAATTTTGTTGCATTGGATAAGTTAATTTACTGAAGTATATAAAGTCTGAACAGCTTCCTTTGTTTTTGTTCTTTTAAATTGGTTTCATAGGTTTCTCCAAACCCATAAAATTGTAGCTTTTAAATATACGAGTATTCTCATGTTTTCGTCTTAACAGAGCTCTGTTCACTTCTTAACAAAATATGGTTTGTGCTTCTGCCAGTTAAATTTGAATTTATTTTCACGCACAATCCTCAAGTGAATAATAACTACACCATTTCCAATTGAAATTCGTAGAATTCCAATTGAAATTCAAAAATTATATTTGAAGTTCGAAACCCATCAATTGAAAATCAAAATCTTCGTTTGAAATCCAAAAGACAATCAATTAAAAATCCAAATTTACATTTGGAATTCAAAAGGCATCAATTGAAATTCAAATATTCCATTTAAAATTCGAAAGACGTCATGTGAAATTCAAAAGACATTATTTCAAATTCGAAACACATCGATTGAAATTCGAAACTCATCAATTGAAATTCAAAATTCATCAGTTGAAATTCCAATGAGATAAATTGAAATTCAAAACACATCAATTAAAATTCAAAACACATCAATTGAATTTGGAAAAATAATTGGTAATTTCGACCGCAATGCACTCTATTCAATAATGATGATCATGCGCTCAAACTGGAAAATTCACTAAAAATAATTATAAGACGAAGGGATTTCATTACTAAAAAATAAGGAGTTGGAAATGTATTATAAGATAATATTATACGATTATAATAATATAGTAAATGTTAATATTAAAAACGGAATTTACATATTTTTCAGCATTGTTACAATTGATATGTGATATAAAAGCTATCGGCTTGACAGAAGTTAATTATGTACCAGCTGGAATATCTTCCAAAGCCAATGCCATTTGACGGAACGTACTTGAATGCTGTATAGCTCAGCAACAATCGTCTGCGGTAATTGTCTTGGAATAATTTCAGAAAATTAATTCTAACTTTAGAAATACAAAAATGTTGACGCGCTTGGATTTGAGAATTATTTTCACAGCTTCAATTAGTGTAGCCTACTTACCGCCGATGATGTGTATGTGTTAACCATTTTGTTGGTATGCTTTAAATGTCGACTATCCAATTACCTTTATGTTACTGTCATAATTAACTTTCCCATCGTAAACGTTAAGGTGTAGAGCATGCTATGGTCGAATTAAACCTATGTTTTTTTTTACATTTGAAATGACGAATTGGGAATATCAATTGATGTGTTTCGAATTTCAACTGATGTGTTTTGAATTTCAGTTAGTGTGTTTTGAATTTCAATTGATGTCTTTTGAATTTCAATTAATGAGTTTTTCATTCCAATTGATGTCTTTTGAATTTCAATTGAAGTCTTTTGAATTTCAATTGATGTCTTTCGAATTTCAAATGAAAGGTTTGAATTTCAGTTGATGTTCTTCGAATTTCAATTGCAAATTTTGATTTTCAATTGATGTGTTTTGAAATTCAAATGAAAATTTTGATTTTCAATTGATATCTTTTGAATTTAAATTGATTAGTTTTTTATTTCAATTGATGTCTTTTGAATTTCAATTGAAAACTTTTGAATTTCAATTGATCTCTTTCGAATTTCAAATGAAATTTTCAATTGATGTGTTTTAATGGTGTAGAGAACCCACTTTAGAAGAGCCAAATCTGAGGTGTTAAAATCGATCTCCTTCTCGTGTAAGCAAATTCTATCAATATATTAACAATTTCATCAAATCCACAACTTCTCAGACTTTGCATTATCTATTTTATTTGTAGACAGATTTTCCTGTTTTTTTGTATCTTTATTTTATCACACGAAAATAAACCCAAAAAACGAAATAGATTGACTTTGACAAAAATGGCTGTAAATTGATCCAATTCACATTTGCTTAAGCGAAAAAAATCCACTCTGTTTTTTGTTTCCTCGCCATGTCTGGTTCCAAAATAGACGGTTGGTTGATGGTTCTGTCTTCCTTTTGGCAGTTGACTTTCGGTGATGTTTGCATCCACTGTTTTTTTTTTTGTTGGTACAATTGTTGGTTTTGGGCCACCATAAAAAAGTGAGAGATCTATTTTTAAATCCACTTGCAACGCATCTAAGTGTGTGTGTGTGTGTGTCTGATTGTGAGCATACGAATGCATACAAGCGCACAGATGTCCATGGCTATATCACCATTTGACTGAATGTATGTTGAAACAGCATGAAACCGCAACATGAAATCTGTGAATATGGTTAAATGTAATTGACTGACAAACTGCAGTCAGATTTCAGTTCAGTATCATTCATGTTCGTTTTCATTTTCGCATTTTGTCTTCGCTTTTTGTATTCCCTCCACTTCATGCGCTGCCTTTTATTTAGCCAGTTTTTCTGTTGCCGTTTTGATGCTGCTGTTGCACAGGCATGACGGGGAGTCGTTACTCACAATCAAAAATTTATAAAAAAAAGCCATCACGGGTGGTGCCACAGTTAAAACGTGTGTCCTGCTTTGGGGGATGGGGGGAAAGCACAATAGGAACTGTTGCTTTCACTTGTGCACTGGATTTTTGGCGGGCAATAAGTGAAGCCCATGCTAATGATCCAAAGCGGCGACAGTCAATTTGCCATTAACGGGCGAAATAATTGAGAAGATTTTAGAAATAACAACTAACATAAAACAACACGGAAAAAAAGAAAACTAAAATAAATGGTTAAGTGAGCAAATAAGTAATTAAATCTCATTAAAACAATTCACAAACCATTTTTACTCAAAGGGTTGAAGAATATGCTAAAATTCAGTTCTATCGTATAATTTGTATTACCATATGAGGAGAAACCATACTTACCGTACCTTTACTACGACTTAACAAATAAGACACAAAAAAGTTGGAGACAAATTTCTTTAGTTTCCAACATAATCTCCTTTTAGCTCGATACACTTTTTTCAGCGATATTCCATAACTTCAATAGCCTGTTTATAGTAAGAACTGTCAAGCTCCTTAAAACAGCCATTAACTGCAGACTTCACCCTCTTTATTGTTGGCAAATCTTTTACCATCTAGCCATTTTTTTTAAATTTGGAATTAGAAAATAATCCGAGGGAGTTAAATCTGGCGAATAAGGTGCGTGAAGAAGTAATTCGAACTAAAATTCATTCGTTTTGAGCGTCGCAATAGCGGCCATGTGAACTGGCGTATTGTCTTGATGAAACAACACTTTCAGTTCCGCCAAATGCGGCCTTTTTTCACTTCAAATTTCATCACCTAAATACTGCAATAAACTAGCACAATATTCACCGTTGAGGGATTTTCCTCTCTGAAGATAATCAATAAAAATAATCTCATGCGCATCCCATAAAACAGACGCCATGACCTTGCCTGCAGATGGAAACGTCTTTGGCTTCTTTGGACGCGATTCATCCATTACAGTCCACTGCTTTGACTGTTCCTTTGCCTCAGCCGTGAAGTGGTGGACCCCTGTCTCATTCATTGTTACAAATCAATGCAAAAATTCGATTTTACCGAGGTAAATCAACGTCAAATACTCTACTGAAACATTTTCACAATGCTGATTTTGCTGTATTGAAAAGCGCGGCACCCATCTTGCGCACAGCTTTCATATCTTTTAATCTTTAGTCAATATACGATGTTTAGCACTTTTTGAAAAACCTATAATGTCAGATAGTTCAGTCGACGATCATCCAATACCATTTTGTAGATTTTCTTAACTGTGTCTGGCGTAAACACCTCAATTAATCGAGCACTACGGTGTTCGTCTTGATAGCTGATACGGCCTCGTTTAAACTCTGCTACCCAATATTTTACAGTCATAAACGAAGGAGCAGATTCCCCCAAAGTAGTGTCTAGTTCGACTATAATATTGGTTGGATTGAAACCTTTCAAATGAAAATATTGACTTACATAACAGTGACCAATTTTTTCCATGTTTACAAATTCTTACTTTTGATGCTCAAATAAAAATACTAAACAACGTGGCGCCTTCGAACTTAAAACATATGTTTTAGACGGTTGCCATTTTGCACCAAAATAATTCTTTTCGAACTACTGAACCTCCCTCATGCTTCTTAAAGATTATTTTTTGTTTTTTTTTTTAAATATTAGTGGTAAATGTGCATGGTCTCTTTTGAAGTTCTAACTTTCGGCAACGCACTAATTTCTATATAATGAATGACTGTCTAATTCCCCAAAAGCAGCTGGTTATCCTTACCTTAACGCACATAATAATTTTGTCCAAAAAGTTCCGGAAATTGGTCAGTAAATTACAAAACATTTGTTATTCCGCTAAATTTATTATGTCGCCTTAAAAATATGCCCCTTCCGAAATAACGTACTTATACTTACTCAAGCCATTTTCCGAAGAAGACTTCAATTCTCTCCGCGAACTTTCTTTTATGTCTTCTTTCGAATGATGAATAATCGTTTCAAAGAGTTAACTTGATTTTTGAAAAGCAACAAAACGTCCGCCGAAGCCATATTCGAACAATACGATGGTTGCTCAATGGTCTTTGTTGAGTTTTTTCGGGTACGTTATCGTAGTGCAAAATTCTTGGGTTTTCCTCCCACAATTTGCTCTCTCAAATGCCGCATAATATTGAGATCACATTCTTTATTTACCGTCTGATTTTTTAGCAAGAATTCCAAGTGCTCAACATAGCGATAATCAAGGAAAACCATCGACATTATCTTGACTTTTGATCAATCTTGATGTGGTTGGTTTGGATTTCGGTTTCAGTTTGATGGGGCCATTCCGAAATTTGTTCACCGGTTTGCTTGTCAAACTCGTCATGTCTTACTACCAGTTATAAGGCATTTCATGAACGTGTGGTCGGAATTGTGTCATCATGGAATCTCTTTAGCAATCTTTACTCAAATGAGTTTCTGAGTTTCTGGTCTTTCGTACTAGTTGAGCAATAATCTCTTAAATGACAATTTTCTGTCACCATTTCTGTTACTTTACCAATGTTAACTTCAGTTAGAGGCGTTGATGGTGAACCAAAGCGAGATAAATCTTCATCTACAACTGAACCGTTTGTGAATATCTTTTACAATTCATGTGCACATATTTCTGATAAAGTCGATTAACCGTAATCCTCCTTCAAAACTTTTAATGATTCCGGCACTCGAAATTACATTTGCAATCCAAAATTTTAGACAAGTTGTTCATTCAAATTTCTTATTCACTGTAAAAATCGCAAAACGAACTTAAGGCAAATCGACAAAATCAATTAGTGTAGAGGACTATTGTTCCAATTTAGCGATACAGCGAGTTAATCCCTTTAGACAGGCTTTTTGGATGACCAATCTCCAGTACTTTGTTTTAACAAATGTTTAATAGGCAGGTTTTATTCGGCTGCAGTAAATTCAATCAAACTTGCTGTACTCAGCGTTATCCATTTAGCGATAAAACCGGCGGTTTTCACTGTCTGGCAAGGCTATCAGCTGTTAAATACCCGTCATCTGAAGTGTTATTTATTTAGTGAAAGATTTGCCACTTACAAATATGCATAGTTTATCAATCGGAGAACGGGTAAAAACGTACTGCAAAAGTGGTGATTCAAACGGGGACACTTTTCGTGCACTACGGGATGATTATAGTCGTCATAATCGTCCTACTATGCCATGAATTGGCAGAATATAAAGAATTTTTAAGAGACTGGAAGCGTTATAGATGTGGTCAGGCTTGTACATATCACAATACACGCACTGCCGAAAATATCACTTGTGTTAGTGAAAGGGAATTTCAATTCAGAGCCTAATAGTCGTATGATAACCGACTCTTTTTTGGCCTGCATTTGAAGATTATGAACAATACAATATGTAGTTTCAACAAGACGGTGCCTCGAGCCACACAACACGACTGATTTTGGCCTTACTGCGTGAAAAGTTTCTAAAAAGCGTAATTTAACGATTTGGGGACGTCAACTGACCACCTGGATTAGGCGATTTGATGCCGTTAGACTTTTTTTGTGAGGCTACGTCAAAAACCGTGTTTACGTGGATAATCCCCAAACGTTGGAGTATTTGAAAACCAACATTCGTCAAGTTATCACCGAGATACTGGCCGAAATTTGGAAAAAAGTGATCGAAAACTACCTCAAAAAGATCGACTGCTGAAACTTATCCAGAGACGGTCATTTAAACGAAATTACATTTCGTACATAATGGCAAGGTCCAATCATTATAATGAAAAACAAATTTCATCGAAATCATAGCTTTACGTGTATTTTATTCAACTTTACTTTTGAAACCGAAAAGCGGATGAATTGAAAAATCAGTCATTTTGCTGCAATTTTTCATTTAACTAGAGAAATTTTGTTTTTGGATCAGAGTTTTCAGACCGAAATTAGATCGTAAAATAGTGTTTCTAAATATGTGACCGTGTGCCAGTCGAATCCCAAACAAATTAATAGTATTTAAATGTAATTCAATTTAATAAGAACTACTGAGTTTATTTAGGTTTGGAAGTGTTGTGATGATGATAAATATGTTTATATTGCGCTATTGAAAGTGATGAAAATGTTATTATTTTTGGATGACTTAATTTTTTTCGCTAAGTTCTTGAGGAGAAATTTTTCCAATAACAATTATAATTTCCTTTTTTCTAAAGGCCAATGACAATGGTACGACAGATGACATATACTTTATTGGCAGAAAACTTCGAGATGTTACTGCAGCCTTCTCAGGCATCGAGAAGGAAGCAGCGAAGTGGGTCTGGTGGTAAACGAGGACAAAACAAAGTTATTATTATGATTATGATTGCCATCATCATCATCATCATCGTCATCAAATCGTTGCGATTATATTGAGTTCTTTTATGATGATGATGATGATAATCATTGCTACATATATGACTTGCTGCTGTCGCCGTTGTTGTTGTCAAGCAAAATTTATATTATTGTTGTTGTTGTTGATGTTAAAGTCAAATTTTTATTAACATATTTCCCTTATAATGTTTAACCATACGAGTGCAGTGATTGGAGCAAAAAAAAAAAAATCGCCAAATGGAATTCAATTTTTTCATGCTGACTTCTTCATCGCCATCATCACCATCAACAGGCAGGGCCGCTGAAGCGCTGATCTGATGATGATGTTGGTTGGTTGGCGTTGCCTCTCGGCTGTGAAGTAAAATCTCAATTTGCATAATTTTCAATTGAGTGCATTTTCGCATTCAATTGGAAAAATATTTCTGTATATTTTCAATTTTGCGCGTAGTTTTGGGTCAGTTTTTTTCCCCTCCATTCTTGGGCTGAAAGTAACATCGGCAAACAAAGAGCTGAAAAAACCCCAGCCATTTCATATTAAAATATCATTGGCGAGGCGTCATTATTAAAGTTAAAGTTAAAAAAAACTTCAAACAGTTTGAAAATATAAAGTAAAATGCTTAAATCATACATAAAAAGTTACGATTTATACCAACGAACAATGATTTTATTTACTGCAAAAATGATTGTAATTTATGTTTGCATTTTGTTACTGCAGAGCTTATTTTGCATATTCACCCCTTTCACTGTAGTTTGGGTGTAAAGTTTTTGCATAAAACAGTTGTGTCCAATGGAATAAGCCCAGCAGCACTGGAAGAAAAGTGTTTGATATGCAAAATTGTGGCCATTTACATGTAGGGATTCCAAAGCCGATATACCAACGTGAACAATTAAAGATTGTATTACATAATGAATTATAAATAAATAAATCTATATATAACAAACAAAGTCGTGTTAGTTGTACTATTTATAACTCAAAAACGGTTAGACCGATTCCTATGATTTTTGTATTTTTGGATTTGTCTTCGTTGGGAATAGAATAATAAGTATTAAAATATGATATTCATTAATAAAAAAATAACAAAAAAAAAAAAAAAATGTTTCAGCCTCACAGACATAATGTCACATTAGAAGTGAAACTTCGTTAGTTGTCAAGCTAGTCTGTATATAATTTCTACAAGAATAATACGAGGTGTGTTAAAAAAATGAGGTGAATTTTCTTTTTTCTCAAAAATTATTTATTTATTCATTAATTTCTATTTTATATATTTCAAAGTACTCCCCCTCAGATATAATACACTTTTGCCAGCGTTTTTTCCAATCCTCGAAGCAGTTCTGATATGCACTCTTTGGTATGTCCTTGAGCTTTCTCAGCGATTTGGTTTTGATCTCCTCAATCGTCGCAAAACGTCGTCCTTTCATGGGTCTCTTCAATCTTGGGAACAGTAAAAATTCGCAGGGTGCCAAATCCGATAAATGCCACATAATTTATCACAAGCAAAGATTATTATCATAATGCAAAAGCCATAAATTTCTTTTCCATAATTCGTGGCGTTTTTTTCGTATTGCTTCACGCAAACGGCGCACAACTTCAAGACAATACCCTTTATTTACCGTACGACTTTGTGGTAAAAACTCCTGCACTACGCCATGGAAATCGAAGAAAACAGTGAGCAAAACCTTGACCTTTGATCGAACATGGAGTGCTTTTTTTGGTCTTAGCTCTCCTAGACTCTTCCATTGGGACGATTGGGCTTTGGTTTCGATGTCACAACCATATGCCCATGATTCGTCACCAACTATGATCCTTTTAAGCAAATCTCAATCATCGTTGACGTCATTCTACGATTACTGAGCGATGTTCTTGCGACGTTGTTTTTGGTCAAAATCCAGCAATTTTGGAACGAACTTCGCTGCCACACGCTTCATGCCCAAAATTTCCGCATACATTGCACGCCATGAGCCAACCGATATGCCGACATCCACCGCAACTTCACTAATTGTGATTCGACGATTTTCCCTAACAATTTTCTTCACTTTCTCTACATATTCATCGGTTGTTGATGTGCTGGGGGGGGGTCCGCCAAATGAGCGTCGTCATTCATATCTTCTCGACCTTCTTTGAAAAGCTTGAACCACTTGTAAACACTTTTTTGGCTGAGAGTACTCTCACCGTATGCCACTGTCAACATTTCAATTGTTTTTGAGCAGTTAATTCCATTTTTTTCACAAAATTTAATGCAACTTTTTTGATAAATTTTTTTCGGTAGCAGAAAATGCCCGAACACGCAAAACACTTGTCTTATTTCTGCTTCCAACAAACCAACTAAACATTCTATATGGATAAAACTGTCAACATATCTTCGAGACGAATGTACCAACATAAAAAAAAAAATAATAATCGAAAGTCGAATGTACGTAGCCCGCAAAATTTGAAAATTTGCTTTATTTTTTTAACACACCTCGTTTAATTACCCCCATATTTTTCAATCAGTTGTACCAAATTCTGCATATATCATGCGTAAACTGACTTCTGACAGTGAAAATGGAAGACGTTGTCATTCCCATTCTAGTACCTCCCATACAAATTGATACATTTATCGAAATTTAATTTTCCGTTGTAATTCTCAATTCATATAATAATTTAAAGTTAACTAAATTCTTGCCGATTATATTGTGTTGCTCTAAAGGGTAAAATGTGGAAAAATCGACAAAATGACCACGCCTCCTCTGATAATATAATACATATATATATATATATATTAAGGGTGTCCCATCAAGAACGCTAAAATCAAATTTTCAATAAAACCCAGATATTGAAAAAAAAAATCGTAAAACTTTATTATATCGTAAAGTAGACAGAATGAGGTTTTGTATGGAACAACACATCGGGCAGATGGCCGCCGCGGCTTTGCTGGCACACACGCGATCTTTTAATGAAAATTTCAATGGCCATTTTCTGTAAATGCTGCGGTATTTCATTAATGCAGCGTCCAATTTGCGTTTTTAAGACTTGAGTCATCGTCGGCTTATTCGCATAAACCATCGACTTCAAAAAACCCCAAAGAAAAAAGTGGATTTGGAGACACCAAATTGCTGAGCTCGGTGTCGAATTGAGGTGGATGGAGTTTGAGCGACATCATCACGTACAACTGCGACATTTTCGGTCGATCGACCTGGTTGAAGGCGCGTTGTTATCTTTACATCACTAACAGACCCAGTTTTGGCAGATTTATCCATTAATCTCTTTACAATTGATTCTTTTGGAGCATTATTGTGACCCCAAATTGATCGCAATTTGCGAATTGTAGCCGTAAAACTTTCACCAGTTCGGTAAAACTATTTCACAATGAGAATGCGTTGTTCATTCGTGCGGCGCTCCATTTTTACTAACCTCGTACCTTCTACTAGCAAACAATAACAATTGTTCAAATGTCAAACAATGACACTTCGAATGGCGCCAAATTTAAATCGTGCGTTCTTGTTGGGACACCCTTTGTAATATATTATTTCTAGATTCATTCCTTTCATTCAATTCCAGTGTATTCTGTCTAATTGAGCACGTATCAAATATTTAGTACCAGTACTTAACACTTAAGGTATCACACATAAAATTTGACGATTTGGTAAATATCCTTGATCTGCCCCAATTTTCCGCACGGAGGACTACAGGGAGATAATATTCCGCTCTTTTATTGTGCTTTTATTCAAAGTATTTCTTTTGATAAGAACTTATCAATGAATCATGCCCTTTCTGGCACCACCTACATGTTATTAACGACATAAATAAATTCATCATCTAGCATACACCCCGTAAAAGGCACATTTGTTTGCAATTACGACCGGGCGATGCGTTAGGACACGGATAGACAGAAATCAATTTTAACCCAAATTCATGTTATAGATATCCCATTTACTTTTTAATTCCTCTCTCTCCCTATTTTGTTTGACATTTGTTAATGTTTCTGCCATTTTTTGTAATTATTATTTTTTATTTCTTTTCTTTTCAGGTAAGTAAGAAACCATTCATATACCAATCTAGTACTCCTTAGCACATTATAAGAAGACAAATAGTGAGTAGTCCTTTTCAGAAACAAATCTTGTAATTTAGTGGTACAGAAAAAAATCAGATAAATTTCTGTGTACAGTCAACTTTATGGCGAACTTGTTGGCTTTTTTGCATGTTTACTATCGACTGCGAAGTGTTTATTGGAACACAAATGCCAAGAGCTGTTAAATCCAATCATCACAGATTGAGAGGCATTAACAAGACTTGCCGATTAGTCGGCTACTCGAAGTGTTCGTTAGATACATTGAGATGACCGCCGCTCAAATAATGATACAGTATGCGGGTTGTATCCGAGATCACGCAAACGGTTGTCACGCACGGTAGAAGATATATATCGAAATTTAAAGCACATCAATTGCAATTTAAAAGACGTTATTTGAATTTCAAAAAACGTCAATTGAAATTCAAAACACATCAATTGAAAATCGGAAAATAGGTGAATTTCCAAATATTATTTGTGTTTTCAACCGCAATGCACTCTACTTATTAAGGATGCATTTCTCACGAAAGTACTTTTAACTCTTCTTTTATAGATCAATTTCTTAGCAAAGAAAATCATGTGCGTGACAATAAATTCGAATTTCATTAGCAAAGGCACAAACCACATTTTGATTACAGAGCTCTGTTAAAGAGTGAACAGAGTTCTGTTAAGACGAAAACATGGGAATGTGTTAAAAAATTACGATTTTATCGGTGTGGAAAAATCTAGAAAACCCATTTAAATGAAAAAAACAAAGAAAACTCTTTAGACTTTAAATACTTCAGTAAATCAACATATTTAAATACAACAAAATATAGAAAATTGCTAATTTCTTAATTTCCAGGATAAAGGACTCTGTGCCCGATTGAAGCACAGAAGGGGCAACAAAATCATTACAGGGCGTAGCTAATATCATATATTTTCCAAATTAGGTATTCAGGTATTTAGTAATATTTTCACAACTCCCCATTTTTTATAAATTCTATTGGTATGCCCTCCTGTTGGCATTTTCTCCCGTTGTGTAAACTTTCAAAAATTTGCATCCTTATTTTGCAGACGAATTTGGTTTGGTTGAGAGAAAATTCTTCGTTAAGGCACAGTGGGAGAAAATGTCAACCATGAACTTAACATATGACTAAAGAATTTGGCGTTCTAAAATTCGTCTGAAAAAGACGGATGCACATCTTTGAAAGTCCTTCAAGATGCCAATGTTCTGGTATAAGTTTGGTTAAGGGAGAATTCTTCGCTTAAGTACAGTGGGCAAAAATGTCCTATGCCAATTTCATATATGACTGCAGCATTTAGCGTTCTGAAATTCGTCTAAAAAATAAGGATGCAAATTTTTGAAAGTTCTTTAAAATGTCATTGTCCCGGTATATGTTTGATTGAGAGAGAATTCTTCGTTTAGGCACAGTGGGCAAAAATGTTATATGACTGAAGAATTAGCGTTCCGAAATTCGTTTGAAAAAGAGGGATGAACATTTTCAAAAGTCCTTCAAAATGCCAGTATCCTGATTTAATTCTTATTGAGAGAGAATTCTTGATTTAAACACAGTGGGAGCAAATGTGAACAGGGAGGCATAGCAACAAAACTTATAGAAATCAGTGATCTGAAAATATTTTGAAATACTACAATATCTTTCTAACTGCAATATAGTATCTTCAGATAGATATGTCTTTTATTAGGATATTTTTAGGTATATTAAAGAATAATTTGAGAAAATTACTTGTGTTTACTTACATCTTAGTAACAGAAAAATGCTATTAATATGCCTGGATTTCAAAATTATCGGGTCGGTCGAAAAGCCCGTTCGGTTAATTCGTTAGTTCATTATACGTCACCTCTCATGATGTAGAGTTTCTTCAAACACTATCATAACT
Organism: Philornis downsi; assembly: GCA_019455685.1. Lineage (NCBI taxonomy): Eukaryota > Metazoa > Arthropoda > Insecta > Diptera > Muscidae > Philornis > Philornis downsi. Next base: position 65,435 of record JAHXMU010000397.1, read on the forward strand.
TCCTCCCACTCCTTCTCTATATGTAAACTGTTTACTATTGTTTATTTGTGTTCTCGGTCTAGTCGTGAGTGGTAATAAAGTTTAAAAAAAAAACTTTTAAAAAGGTGGACAAAAAGAGCGAACAAGAGCATTTTAGGCATATTATGCTGCATTATTTCCGAAAAGGAAAAACAGCTTCTGAAGCCAATCGAAAAATAAAGTCTGTTTATGAAGAAAACGGCCCAAATGGAAGAGTTTGCCAGAAATGATTTAAACATTTTCTACGGGCGACTTCTCCGTAATGGGCGCTCCCATATCAGGACGATCAAAAGAAATTGTTTCCGAGAAGGTGAGAGATTTAATTATTGTTAATCCCTGTGCAACAGTTAGGAAAATAGCTGAAATAGTCAAAAAAATCAGTTTAACCGTTCACAGGGTCATAAAAGAGCTTGGATTTGTGAGCAATCTCGATATGTGGCTACCTCACACTGCCTCACCGAGGCCACACACTGTCTTGCGGACCCGTCGGAAACTGTCAGAGCTTGGGTGGATAGTTTTATCTAACCCTCCATACTCCAGACCTCGCCCCGTCCGACTATCACCTGCTTCGCAGTCTGAGCAACCACTTAAAGGATTTGAATTTCCATAACGACGATGAAGTGAACAATCGAATTGTACGATTTTTTTAGAAAAACCACGCGAGTTTTATAAGAGAGAAATTAAAAAGCTTTCAGACAGGTGGAAAGAAGTTATTAAAAAAGGTGGAGATTATATAACATACTAAAATAACTGTTTTCTTGTATATAAATTTGTATATAAATTTCTTTCAAAAACCGAACGAACTTTCCGAACAACCCAAACCACCAATAATAAAGGATCTACCTATCACTTGTTTCTCATTCCCATATAAATATTTTTGTGTTGTCCAAAGCCTAACTACGATAATGTGTATGGATTTACCATTTTGTTGATTTGCTGTAAATGGCGACTAGCCAATCAGCTTTACGAGGTTTGTTCAAAAATAAGGTGAATTTTCCAATTTCGCGGGCTACGTACATTCGACTTTGGATTATAATTTTCTTTTTATGTTGGTACACTCGTCTCAAATATATGTTGTCGGTTTTGTCCATACAGCATATTTAGTTATTTTATGAGAGGCATAAATAAGACAAGTATTTTGCTTGTTCGGCAATTATTCTGCTATCGAAAAAATGGATCAAAGAAGTTGCATCAACATTTGTGTAAGAAATGGGATTAAGTGCTCAAAAACACTTGAAATGTTGACAGTGGCATACGGTGAGAGTACTCTGAGTCTAAAAACTGTTTCCAAGCGGTACAGAAGGTCGAGAAGATGTGAATGACGACGCTGGGGACGCCCCAGCATAATAACAACCGATGAAAATGTTGAGAAAGGTAAGAAAATTGTTACGTGGAAACGTCGAATCACATTTAGAGAAGTTGCTGAGGACGTCGGCATATCGGTTGACTCATGCTATGCAATCTTTTCGGAAATTTTTGGCATGAAGCGTATGTCAGCGAAGTTCGTTCTAAAACTGCTGAATTTTGACCAAAAACAACGTCGCATGAGCATCGCTCAGGAATTGTTGAGTGACGTCAACGTTGATCGAGATTTGCTTAAAAGGATCATAACTGGTGACGAATCATGTGTATATGATTATGACATCGAAACCAAAGCCCAATCGTCCCAATCGTGGAAGAGTCCAGGAGAAGCAAGACAAAAAAGAAGCACGCCAAGTTCGATCAAATGTCAAGGGTTTGCTCACTGTTTTCTTCGATTACCATGGCGTAGTGCACCACGAGTTCTTACCACATGGTCGTGCGGTAAATAAAGAGCATTACCTTGAAGTTATGCGCCATTTGCGTGGAGCGATATGAATACAACGCACGGAATTGTGGACAAAAAATTCGTTGCTTTGGCATCATGAAAATGCACCTGCTCACTCATCTTTGCTTGCGAGAGATTATTTGGCCAGAAAAATACTGTTATCATGCCTCAAATACCGTATTTACCAGATTTGGGCCCCTGCGACTTTTTCCTGTTCCCAAGATTGAAGAGATCCATGAAAGGACGGCGTTTTGGGACGTTTGAGGAAATAAAAACCGAATCGCTGAGAGAGCTCAAGGACATACCAAAAAGTGCATATCAGAACTGCTTCGAGGATTGGAGAAAAGGCTGGCACAAGTGTATTACATCTGAAGCGGACTACTTTGAAGGAGATAAAATAGAAATTGATGAATAAATAAATATTTTTTGAGAAAAGTGAAAATTTTCCTTATTTTTCGAACACACCTCGTATATTACCATTAGCGTTAAATTATCCATTGTGCTCATTAAAGCGTAAAGTATGCAAATATAGAATTGAACCTATGTTTTTTCACATTTCAAATGATGAATTTGGAATATAAATTGATGTATTTTGAATTTCAAATGTAGAATTAAACCTATGTTTTTTCACAATTCAAATGAAGAATTTGGAATATCAATTGATGTACTTTGAATTTCAATTGATGCATTTTGAATTTCAAATGGATTATTTGAATTTCAACTGACATCTTTTGAATTTCAAACAGGGATCTTTAAATTTTTAATTGACGTCCTTTGGATTTCTAAAGGTAGTTTTATATTTTCAAACATAATTTTTTAATTTAAATTGAAATGTTTTAAATTTAAATTCCAATTGAAATGGTGGAAATGAAAATACGTAATTTGTTGAAGAGATCGCTCATTACCCGTGATATTGCATTATTCTTACTCTCGTGGGAAATATTATAATATTATAAATATTATAACGTTTATTAACTAATTATAGCCTCCGTCTTCCTCCCTCCATGTACTGTCTCGACTTACTCGGACTCTATAATAAATGATGGCGTTCAAAAAAGTTATAATAAATGTTTTTCATTTGCTTTCCTTTAAGTGATTGGGACGATGTGAGGGGCGAGATAATAACGTCGTATTGTATACAAAAATAGTAATAAACAAACCTATATATGTACATAAATTTTCCTGTAAAAGTAGAATGTGTTCCAAAGTTTTATTTGTTGCAAATATTAAAAACTGTTATTTTTGCAATTGGATGCTAACAGGAATGGGTGGCCAAGCAGCTCCACCGAAAAAACAAAACGGGCACATACCAGCCACGAGTAGCAAACGAACAAGTAGACGAAAGTTTCTATATAGCCCGTTACGACCCATCTCCCCGCCTCATATAGCCAACTGCCCTGTACGCTGAAGAGTATGACAGGAATGTCAAAATTTAATATAACGCTTCTGCTGCCTCCATCACTTCGTTTCCTCTGTGGTTGCTTCTTTTTATGATTACACCCGGATGAGCTCGCAAATTTACATCGAATGAGTGTTGGTTGGGGCAGGATTTTTCATTAACCTCATAAATGTTGATTGTTACAACTGAATCTGCAATCTGAATGAAAATACATAATAATAATAATGATAATAATGCATGAATGAACGAATATGAGCCAGTACCAACAAAAACAATAACAACATCATCAACAAATACAACATGAATGAGGAATGTATGGCATCCTGTAAAACAAAAACAAAAAAAATGACAGCAAAAACATTGCAAAAACAAAAAAAAAGTATTTACACATACATTTGTGCGAAATGTGAAAAATCTTAATTAACTTCATTTGTTGCTGAGCTATTTTTGCTATAGCGTTTCACAAATACTAGCAGGATTATATTGCAGGGGAGGATTGGGTTTCAGTAATAAACACAGATGTATAAAATGAAAATATGAATTGACTGTCGGGCAACGATAGTGGGAGTCCACAGCGTATACGTCATATTTTATATTTTTGTTCTAGGGTGGGGGAAAAATAATCATTGCGTATACGTAATATCAATTATAGCTTGAGTGATATTAATGGGTACTCATGCTAATCATTTATAGTAGTTTACCAAAATCTGTTGCACTCATTGGTATATTTTATTACTATCATATAGGGTTATCTATTTTTCGTTATCAAGTAAAGTTCAATAAAAAAGTTCAAACAAACATAAAACTATTATTTAAATGAAACTCTTATTTCATTACAATGCTTAGACCTCGCCATTATGTACGAAATACTATGTCATTTTAGTGACTGCCTCTGAATTGCTTGCAGCACAGGATCATTTTGAGGTAGTTTTCGACCACTTCTTCTCACCTTTCGGCCGGTATCTCGGTGATAACTTGACGAATGTCGGTTTTTAAATACTCCAACGTTTGAGGATTATCCGCGCAGATACACTCTTTGATGTAGTCCCAGAAATTGACGTTGCCGGAAAGTGAAATTACATTTGCTAAAAACTTCTCACCAGTAAAGCCAAAATCGGTCTTGTGGTGTGACTCCTTGCACCGTCTTGTTGAAACCATATATCGTCCAGTTCATACTCTTCAATTGCAGACTAAACCAAGTTAGTTATTATACCGCTACAGCGCTCTGAATTAGCAGTAACCGCTCCTCCAGCCTCATTGGGATGATGCACAGACCTGACCACATCTGTAACGCTTCCAGTCTCTTCATACAATCTTTACAGTCTTGCTAATTCATTGCACACTAGGTCGATTATTACGATCATAATCATCCCGTAATGCACGTTAGTACCCGTGTTTGAATCACCACTTTTGTAGTAGGTTTCACCTTCTTTTACGTGTACTTCGGCTGTTAGACGATCCGTATTAGTAAATGTCAAATATTTTACTAAATAAATAATATTTCATGTGACATTGCCAGACCGGCGGTTTTGAAATCAATGAATGGATAACCCTGTCTGTAATATATTTTGTTTAAAATTCATTTCGTATACGTAATATTAATTGCAGCATGAGTGATATTGGGTGATATTAAGTTAACCATTTAAATGAGACGATTATTATCGCCGTTCGTGGAACGAAGATACTTAATACGATTAATGGAAAAAGGATATCCAATTTCAGAACCATTAAAATATGCATATTTTTATTATTTTGGTTTTGCTGTCAGAAACCTGAACAAGCCGTGGACACCGACAATGTTTTGCAATATTTACAGAACTGTTTTATACAAGTTGTCAAATGGCAAGAAGATCTATTTTGATTTTTCAATTCCAGTACTTTGGAGAGAGTCAAATAACCATCAAACCGATTGTTATTTCTGTTTAACAAAAGTTGCTGCATTCAATATGAAAAATCAAAAAATATTACTTACGCGAACGTCTCATCGGTTTCCAAACCAGTTTAACGTCCACCAAATGATCCATTTCCAGTCATTCCCAGTGCTACGAGCTGCGAGTCCGAAACATCTTTCATCAGCAGTGGTAGTTTGTGTCAGGCTAACAATGAACGTCATTTAGTGACTAAAGTTGAGCTGAATGATCTAATTCGGGATTTACATTTAACGAAGCAAGACGCAGCATTACTAGCTTCAGGTATGTAGCAGTAGAAACATCTTGCAGTTGGGACAAAGGTAATAATCTATAGAGGTAGAAGCTTGGAATTGGCTGCATATTTTGGAAAGAAGCACTCTGTTCTATACTGTACTGTTTATTTCAAAAAATGAACCAGCGGTATGAAAAAACTGAATGGAACTGAATTTATTGATGGCTCTAAGCACAGTTTAAATGCTCTTCGTTTACATAGTGGAAATGAAAAACCATCCATACCAATTGCTTATGCCGTTAATACAAAGAAAAATTAAATCCATGACTGAAATTTTAACATTACTCAAATACTATGATAATAAATGGAATATCTGTCTTGATCTTAAGGTGTGTGATTTAAATTTCTTGATATATATAGTATAGATCATGGTAAATAATTGTAAATTAACCTGTTTCAGGTCATTGGTTTGTTGACTGGTATGCAAGGAGGTTTCATAAAATATTGTTGTTTCCTTTGTCTATGGGATAGTCGCGCTTCATGTCATCATTACGTCAGAACAGAGTGACCAAAAAGAATTGAGTACTCACCAGAAAAACAAAATATTTCAAATAAACCATTAATTGATCCAAATGACGTTCTTCTTCCGCCACGGCACATAAATTTGGGCCTTTTTTAGAATTTTGTCAAGACTCTGGACAAAGATGGTGCAGCATTTAAATATTTGTTAGCGGGTTTTCCTAAAATTTCATATGCAAAAATCAAAGAAGGCATATTAGTTGGCCCTCAGATCAGGAAACTGTTGAATGATGACAATTTTCATAATGTTTATTGGAGAAAGAATGTGCAGCCTGGAAATTTTTCAAGAGCATCGTGAACAGTTTTCTTGAAAACAATCAGAGTGAAAACTATAGACAAATTTTTGGTGAATTATTGAAAAATTATCACGAATTAGGTGCACGAATGTCACGCAAGTTTGCATTTATGAAAGATGGTATTGACGTAATTTCTTCCATAAACTTTCCTCCACAAGACAGCGCCAACAGTTTGTGCTTCATTCGTCATTCGCATTTAAATTTTTTTTCCACAAAACCTAACTACGGCAGGCGCGAACAAAGGGAGCGTGCTCACTAAGATTTAATAAAAATTGAAAGAAATTATCAAGGATTTTGGGACTAAAGCATGCTGACAGACTATTGCTGGACTCTTATACGAGTACGTCAAAACGAACCAACAAAATACAAACGACGTTCAAAAAACCTCATTTACTTTTAAAATTTCATTGGGTTTTAAATAAACTAATGAATCTTCATGCAAAAAACAAATAAAAACATTTTTTTGTATCTTGAAAACCTGACGTGACAGAAAAAAACCAATTACAGATTCGAATTAAGCTCACCAAATTACCTTTCGAAAGATATTTGATTGCTCCAGTCCAAAACCTTGTTGGCTAGTGTATTCAGTTAAGTAGGTTAAGTGAGTTACAGTTATGTTTCTTTTACTGCGTTAAACCACGCTGACAAGACCCTAATCTACATTTTTGCTCCAGGGCAAATGGAGGTTGGGTGAAATCAAGTCAGTTTACCTGACTGAAATCTCTGTACTGATTTGATATACGTTAGTTGGCAAGCTTGCCTACAAGATTAATTCTACGAATTTAGACATAATATTAATATAACTATATATTCTTTTTTGCAATATTCATTGATCTCTTGTGAAAACAATTATATATTATATATAAATATAATATATTATATTATAGGAAAATACATGCCTAAACAGAAGTGCCTGTGAACAACTTTGTACAGGGTGTTCGCCGCGAACGTTTATTAATTTGTTTGTTTATAATTTTTGATTAAACGAAAGAGAATGGATTTGATATTGATAAATGTTTTATTTAATGTCGGTAATTATGTATGGAATACAATATCAGATAAATGTCCGCTTCTGTTAGCCTCACAAATGCGAGCTCTTTTGAGCACATTTTTCATTACATTCTCACACATTTCATGCGGTATTTCATTAATTTCATCACGAATATTTTGCTTGAGTTGCTCAAGCATTTCTGGTTTGTTTGCATAAATCTTGCTTTTCAGATATCCCCACAAAAAGAAGTCCGACATCAGCCAAATCTGGCAACCGTGGAGGCCAATCAACATCACCATTTCTTGAAATAACTTGTTGTGGAAAGAGGTCTCGCAGTAATTCCATTGTAATCCTGGCTATATCCGATGTGGCACCGTCTTGTTGATACCACAAGTTAATCAAGCTCAAAGCATGTAAAGTTTGCAATCATATCACGATATCGCCCCCCATTGACAGTTACCGTTACGCCGTTTTCAGTTTCAAAGAAGTAAGGTCCAGTGATTCCTCCCGACCAAATTGCACACCAGACTGTCACTTTTAATGGATGCAAAGGTGACTGATGAATAATTTGAGGGTTTTACATTGCCCAGAACCGACTATTCTGTTTATTCACATATCCTTTCAAATAAAAATGTGCCTCGTCACTCATTATGATTTTTTCATGAAAATCGGGGTTGTCATGGCCGAGCTATAATACCCTATTGGCATATGTACAGCGGCGTAAATGGTCTTGTGGAAGAAGCTCTTATGCCAACTGAATCTTAAATGGAAACAAATGCAAATCCTTGTGCAAAATTGTAAAATTGTAATGTAACAAATTTTAATATGGTTACAAAATTTCTAATAAAATGCTCTTACATGGAATACATCATTTACAGCATATACATGAATTTCGACTACAATTTAGGTAAGTTATTTAGGAAACCCCCTTCAGAGGTAGTTACAAACTGCA
>JAHXMU010000397.1:87335-144095 GCA_019455685.1 Philornis downsi
TACACTCCAACAGTACCAGACACACTGGCTGAAAAATATTTGCATATGGCTGGCTTTGAGACAGTGGATATGTTGTTCGCTGCGCCGCTTCCTGGAAATTTAGTCGCCATGGAGCCGTACACGGGAGTGCAGCGTGCATTTTGTGTCCGAGCGTATTACGAAAACAATAAATCAGTGATTACTGCACGACGTTTGTATCGGCATGAACACGGTTTACACGATTTAAGTGAAGTTCCAAGCGCCAATGTGATACGAAAATGGATCAGAATGTTCGAAACAGCCGGCTCAACAGTACCAATTACGGTTCGTGGTCGCCCAGTTTCTGCAAGATTAGCCGACATTGTGGAGCGTGTTCATGTTTCAGTTCAGCGAAATCCGCAACAGTCAACACGTAAGAGAAGTCAGTCTTTGAATGTCAAAAGAACAACTTTACGACGAATTTTGAAACGTGATTTGCATTTGAAGGCTTATAAGATTCAGATAGTCCAAGAATTAAAACCCGATGATGCCAATAACCGACTTAACTTTGTCAAGTTTTCCTGGAAAACTCATTTCGAAAAGGGGGGATATTGAATGGCCCCCACGTAGCCCCAATCTCTCTCCATGCGATTATTTTCTATGGGGCTACCTCAAATTGGTAGTCTACGAGAATAATCCGACCAATTTAGAGCAGTTGAAGAGGAACATTATTTAGGAAAGTAACAAAATACCGAGAACAACTTTTCAATGAGTTTTCCAAAATTTGCGACTTCGGTTCCAAGAGTGTCAAGCAGCCGAGGGAAGCCATTTGGACAACATTATTTTTAAGTCTTAAAAATTCCCATGCTTCTACTTTTTACAAATACAAATATATTTTTTTTTATGTTTCGTAGTTTTTTTTTAATTGAATATTTAAACCGCCTACACCCTTATGGCCCACCCTGTATATTGCAGTGAAGGAGAACCAATTTAGCTAGTACGCTTGTAAGAAGAAAAAGAAATGCGAAATAAAACGCAATTGAGAGTGAAAATCATTCTGAACTCGAAATTTTAAAATTAGTGCAGCTGCTACTTAACATTTTACTGATGTCATTAGCTTCTACAGCAGGTCTCACCTACATTATTGCAGGTGACACTAACTAAAGTCAGAATGTGCATCGCCCGATTCCTGTCCGGCCAGCGGCGAACATCGTGAAATAATTGTGGAGAACAAGGTCATGCATTCGTTGTTCAGACGATTTGCATATAGTAGCGGAGTTGAAGTCAATTTTTTGGGTCACTCGAAATGGTAAAAAAAAATAATAAAATAAAAAAAGCTTCCTATAATTGAATTGAAAATAACGTCACAATCTTTCTGCATAATTGGCGTCCTTTTTAACATCTCTAAAGTTTTTCAACACAAATATATTAGGTTTACATTAGTCCCAGTTTTTCATACCTCCCGAATTACATAACCATAAAAATCTCTTCGCAACTGATATCTCTTACTTCGACATAAAGCGTGTTTTATCCCTGTTAGAATTTCAATTATCTACCTGTGTAACAACAGCAACAACACACAACACATTTCCACTTCCACTTGCATTTTACATCCTTCTCCAAAAACGTTAACATTTAAATAGCTTCCGTCCCATCGCGCTGTCTTCCATGGACAATGTCCAAAAAAATTCTTCTACATAGTTAGTTAAATATGAATTTGAAAAATGTACCCAAGATAAGTAATATGAACTACAGCCGCTGTTTTGCTCTATGTATAAACACAGGGTAAGCAAAAACAACAACAACAACAAAAATAGCGTCAAGCGGACAATGAAACGGTCAAAGAAGAATTACTGGAATCCATACTCCAAAGAATCAGAGTTTCAACAACAATAAGCTGATGTTGTACTACAAATTCCATTCCATAGCGATATGAACAAAAATTCGACATTCCACTCGATGGGTGGATGAAACGGAAACACACACATACACACACTCACACTCACCCACACCCCACTTGCACTCCAACATCTACGTGTAGAAGCGAGCATAACACATGACGAACTGTCAGTTGTTGGCCTTATGCTGGCATATCAATGCGTTTGACTTACACACACTCACATGCGCACTCCCACAATGCCTTAAAATGATCTTCCTGTGTGGAGTCACACAATCTTTCCCACACACACAGCCACACATTAAGTTAAGGTCAAAACGAGCGGAAATGGAAAACATCTGTATTATTGTTAGTCAAAATACATCCACATTGATGAGTGTGCAAATGTGTGAGTGTTCGCATCTCCCTGCAACTCTCAATTCATTTTGTAGCTTTATTGCTATTTATTCATTTTTACATATTTGTTTCTTACCTAGTGTGTGTGTGTGTGTGTGTGGGGGAGGGGGGGCTGTTTGTATGTGAATGCGTGTGTGGGCATGTGGAGAGAAAAGTGAATGACTGAGTGTGTTTCCGGTTTGTTGCTGGTGAAAACAATGTTGATGATGATGTTGATTTCCGTTTCGTCTATCTCTTTACTGAACAGAGGTGTGCAACCATTGATATGATTTTGAAAATATCAGTTTTGCAAACGCTGTAGCGCAACAAATAACGTGGCAAAAGATATCAAAAGCGCGTATTTTACAAAACTATTTTATTACATTTATATTATATAATAATTATTTGTATTGTAATAATTTTTTACAGACTATCTTGTCATTGAAATGAAATAAAATCCAAAAATGGTATTGGTTTGTTTCAGGTCTGGAATCAAATTTAAAAATATACGCAGTGATTAACTGAGACGAAATTGTTTTGAATTTTGCTTCGAAATTCGATTTTTACAGTCGAAACGAAATTGGGAACAATTTTGATTTTGCTTCAGTTTATGAAATATTTTGTTTTTATATCATTTGAAAATTTTCAATACATAAAGCAGACAGTTGTAAAACATCCCCAAGAAACTGGTATCGCATATTCGGAAAATAATTTTTTTTGAACCGTTTTTATCTTCTGCAATTTGGCGCAAGTCCTTGTTCTCTACCAAGAAACATTTGCATTTCAGTTCTGATCCAGATTAAGATGCGTAATCACATAAAATTATATTTTCGTTTCAGGTCAGGATGGATGTTTCATTGTGTTTCGATAGATAGAACAGAATCAATCCATGGCAATGGCTCCATTTCAAGTGAAAAAGGAATCAATGTATGAAGTCAGTTCTTGTTTTGAATGTGAATCAAAGACAAAATTTGAATTTCCTTTGTATAAGTTTACAATATCAAATCCGAAATGAAACTAAACTTTCGCAAAGGTCCCTGCCGTCTAGAGTTTTTCATAATAGGAGGACTAAAAACTGTCCATTCGCTATAATGAAATATTCCATCGAGACATTTGGGCACCCTTTGCCACATACTCGTACCATCACACGCCATAAAATACAAAGTATTTTTGGTTAGTTTTATCAATTAACATTATCCAAACTATTTTACAGCTGTCCCAACAAGAACGCAAGATTTAAATGACTGATATAGCAATTGAATTGATTCTCTGGCTGTAGGACATGTGGCGCCGTCTTGTTGAAACCACATTCATTTCTTTAATTCCAGGCACGAAAAAACTGGTTATCATTTCACAATACCGAACACCATTGACAGACATTTTCATAAAAAAAAGGTCCCATTATTCCTTCAGCCCAAAATCCACACCAAACAGTGGCACGTTGAGGATGCATTTGCTTTTTGTGAATCACTCGAGGATTTTCCGATCGGTCGATCAACCTGGTCGAAGGCGCGTTGTTGTCTTTACATCACTAACAGACCCAGTTTTGGCAAATTTATCCATTGATCTCTTTATAGTTGACTCTTTAGGAACATTATTGTGACCCCAAATTGATCGCAATTTGCGAACTGTAGCCGCAAACCTTTCACCATTTTCTTAAAACAAGTAGTGCTCCATTTTTACTAAGCTCGTAGCTTCTACTAGCAAACAATAACAATTGTTCAAATGTCAAATAACGACACTTCGAATGGCACCAAATTTAAATCTTGCATTGTCGTTGGGACACCCTTTATAAAATAAATACTCTGAGATTGCAACTAATATTTATTATATTATAATTAATATTGACGCATACAAATTTTGTCAAATATAAACCCTACTGAAAATAACTCACATCCACCTGCGGCAGCAGAAAATCCATATTTGGCTTCCAAAAGCCAAAGTTTTCATCAGAATTTGATTATAGTTTGCTTAATGATATTACTGTTGAAAACTTTTCGTGCTGAAGCTTTTAATCTCATCCACATAACATGACCTAGATAACGGAGTCATTGTATTTTGATGTAATTGATCCCGAGTTTCTTATAACGTCGACATTTTCTGTTAGCAGTATATTTTATAAGATATTTTACATTTTAAGACTCTTCTGTAATTTTTGCAGTTTTTTTTTCGATGACTTTTGGAAGTGATTCACCCGCTTGTGTAACCAGAAACCATCACGAAATTTCAGTTTTCTTCCGGTTTCTATATTGCTAATTTATATAAAGTACATTAGGAATTTGTTTCTAATTCATATTTGAAACAATAATTCATTTCGTTCAATCGTTTCTTAACTGAAATGAAATTAGAAAACTATATTGATTACGATGCTCTAAAGAAAGATAGTGAAACAAATACAGGGTGAGCCATAAGGGTGTTGGCGGTTTAAATATTCAATTTCTCGGTAACACGCGGCGCGGGGTGGCGGGGGGATATGTTGTTCGCTGCGCCGCTTCCTGGAAATTTAGTCGCCATGGAGCCGTACACGGGATTGCAGCGTGCATTTTGCGTCCGAGCGTATTACGAAAACAATAAATCAGTGATTACTGCACGACGTTTGTATCGGCATGAACACGGTTTACACGATTTAAGTGAAGTGAACCGGCTCAACAGTACCAATTACGGTTCGTGGTCGCCCAGTTTCTGCAAGATCAGCCGACATTGTGGAGCGTGTTCGAGTTTCAGTTCAGCGAAATCCGCAACAGTCAACACGTAAGAAAAGTCAGTCTTTGGATGTCAAAAGAACAACTTTACGACGAATTTTGAAACGTGATTTGCATTTGAAGGCTTATAAGATTCAGATAGTCCAAGAATTAAAACCCGATGATGCCAATAACCGACTTAACTTTGTCAATTTGATGCTAGAGCGGTTCATTGAATTGAATGGCCCCCACGTAGCCCCGGTCTCTCTCCATGCGATTATTTTCTATGGGGCTACCTCAAATCGGTAGTCTACGAGAATAATCCGACCAATTTAGAGCAGTTGAAGAGGAACATTATTCAGGGAAGTAACAAAATACCGAGAACAACTTTTCAACGAGTTTTCCAAAATTTGCGACTTCGGTTCCAAGAGTGTCAAGCAGCCGAGGGAAGCCATTTGGACAACATTATTTTTAAGTCTTAAAAATTCCCATGCTTCTACTTTTTAAAAATACAAATATATATAAAAAATATATATAGTTTTTTTTAATTGAATATTTAAACCGCCCACCCACCCACCCTATAATATAATTGGCCCACCCTGTACTATAATTCGAGAATCTGGAACTAAAATATAACTCGATGCAGCTCCGTTTCTGAGAGTGGATCAGAATTGGAAACAAATGTATGTCTTCGGCAGAGAAACAGGCCTGGTGCCAAACTGTTAAATTAAAATTGTTCAAATAATTTGTTTTCTGAATTTACGATACCAGGCTCTCAAAAATTTTCACAGATACTCAAAATTTTCTTTTTAAATTAATAAATTTCAAACAATAATCTAACAAAATGCTTCATAAACTGAATCAGAATCAAATTTGTTTCCCATTTCGATTCAGTTTTTAGAATCAAAATCAAAATTGTTTGTAATTTCTATTTGGATGTATGAAACAGAATCAAAACATAATTCTATACAATTTTGATTCGTTCTCCGGAAACAGGATAAAATATTGTATTAAATGATTTAAATTTCAGAAACTGAAACAAAGTAAAACTAATTTCGTGATATTTGATTTCGTTTCGGTGACGATGCCTGGTCATAACCCAGCAGGAGTGATAGCACTAGTGTCTGGTATAGTTATATATTAATCGTCGAAGCTTTGATTTCCCGTTAAATCATAGCAGCCGCTGTTTGCAAGCAATGCTCTTCTCCCAATTTCCATGCTGAAATTACTCGGCTCCTATATCATTATGAAACAAACGTCCCTAATCCTGATGCTCCTGACACACAGTAGTAACATATTGCCCATTTTATTACAACCGGCTCAAAAGTCGTACATATGTTACTCGCATACACAAATGACATGGACATTATTGGATGAAAGCTGCGAGATATTACTGCAGCCTTCTCAAGCATCGAGAAAGAAGCAGCGAAAATGCAGGGAAGCAGGGTCTGATGGTAAACGAGGACAAAACAAAGTTATTGGTTTCAACGAACAAAGTGTCTACTCGTTTGGGACTTTGTGTGAACGTTGACAGCTTTTATTTTGTAGTGGTGGAAGAATTTATCTACCTCAGTTCCGCTGTAAACAAAACGAATGATCTCTGCATGGACGTAAAGAGGAAAGTATTGCTTGCGAACAGATGTTACTATGGGTTAAACAAGCGATTCAGTGATAAAGCCCTCTCTCGATAAACTAAAAACCGACTGTACTAGGCGTTGGTTCTACCCGTCTTGTTATATGGCGCAGAATCCTGGGTTACAACGCAAGCGGATGAATCAGTACGGTTTGTTTTTCGAAAGGAAAATACTCCGGAAAATATATGGAACAGTGAGCTGTATGAGTGGGTGTGCCAACAGAAACGCCAGATTTAAATTTGGCGCCATTCGAAGTGTCATAGTTTGACATTTGAACAATTGTTATTGTTTGCTAATAGAAGGTACGAGCTTAGTAAAAATGGAGCGCTACACGAATGAACAACGCATTCTCATTGTGAAATTGTTTCACCAAAATGGTGAAAGTTTTGCGGCTACAGTTCGCAAATTGCGATCAATTTGGGATCACAATAATGCTTCAAAAGAGACAACTGTAAAGAGATTAATGGATAAATTTGTCAAAACTGCTAACTGTCCGTTACACAAAACAGCTTGACGCTTGTCCAAAGCTTTACAAGCTTGATGAATACCATGAACAAGACCGTCAGCGATCAGTGACTTCTTCAAGACCTCTTGCAAAGCTTGATTAATGAAAATTGGTGTCTTGAAAATTGGTGTCTCCAAATCCACTATGCGGCGAATTTTGACGAAAGATTTGCATCTTCACGCATACAAAGTTCAATTGGCTTAGGAACTGAAGCCAGCTGGCCATGGACAGCGAAGGGAATTCGTTAATTGGGTATTGGAGAAACAACATGAAAATTCTGATTTTGCCGATAAAATCATCTTCAGTGATGAGGCCCATTTCCATCTTGATGGCTTCGTCAATAGGCAGAATTTTCGCATTTGGGGTGAGGAAAATCCTCGAGTGATTCACGAGAATCAAATGCATCCTCAACGTGTCACTGTGTGGTGTGGATTTTGGGCTGGAGGAATCATTGGACCTTTTTTATGAATATGAGGCATGTCAAGCGCAAACAGTCAATGGTGTTCGGTATCGTGAAATGATAACCAATTTTTCGTGCCTAGAATTGAAGAAATTAATGTGGAGGGCATGTGGTTTCAACAAGACGGCGCCACATGTCATACAGCCAGAGAAGCAATTCAATTGCTGCATCAGTCATATAAATCTTGCGTAAGGGACACCCTTATATGCCGACATCGGAGTGGTCAAACACATTAATATACTGCGATTGCGTTGGCTGAGTCATGTTGTGCGAATGGACCCAAATGCTTTAAAGTTTCCGACAACGACTCGATGGGTGGCGCAGAAGAGGGCGACCAAAACTCCGTTGGAAGGACCAGGTTTTTGAAATACTTTCGAAACTTGGTGTGACGAATTGGAAGAGAATCGCAGAAGATCGAGGCGCTTGGAATTATTTTCTACGGGCGGCGTATAATAGATAAGATATGTCTATTCCAGTCGCCGCCTAAGAAGAAGTAGAAGTAGAATATAAAACAATGGAATTTGTTTAATTTTTCTGACAACCTGATTTGGCGTAAATGCAATGCAAGCAGTTATCATATTGATCATTGATATCCATAGATTCGCACTAAATGTTTTACAGCCCTTTCACGTACACCAGTAAGTTATATGATGTTGTGCTTCTGTATGCGTATAATTGTGGCATGGAAGCGAACGCCCATACATACGAGTACACATGTACCTCTGTATATGTATGAGAGGGACTATGAAGGAATATTTCATTTTCAATTTCACAAAAATGCCTTATATTTTTGGTCAAAACATGTTTTACATGGAATTTTACTCTGTCGAACAGTCCGGTCCAGTCCGTCCCGGTCCGGTTCGTTCCATTTAACTCTCTTCACTACGGCAGTCCTACATTTTATTTCAATATGTTCGTTCTGGACATACCGAAAACTGTGTGCGATATGATGAATTTCATGAGTGTGAATGCATATGGAAGGACATGCACACACACATACAGTGGGAGAGAAGAGTAAGAGTGAATGAATGGACAACTGTGGATGGATAACAACATCAGCAATCACAAGGATGCTGCTGATACTGCTGTTCCTGCTGATGATGTTGTTTCATTTGCTTTTGGTATTTCTGTGCAAGACCACATGCAGACCATACAACTCCACCCTGCTGGTTCAGGCTTTGATTCGGCTCTGTATCTACACCTCCATAACCATATCCGTATCCGTGTCTATATTCATGTCCATGTCCGTGTCATAGTGTACGTAGCAGCAACGGCAACTACAACAATGGCGACAACAACATTCATGTCCCTATCATATGGAATGGAATTTTTGTGTACTTCAACTGCACACATTTATTCACATGGCCACTGACTGCATCTGATCGGGATTTCATACATTTATGGTTAACATGAAGGTAATGAAGCAAATATTACATTTCAGTTACGTACAGATTTATCACAAAATGTTTGAATGCCCGGCTGGTCAGGAATACCGGACACGGATTGGCGTTGCTTGCGGACAGGGGCAATATGGATGCCATAACCACGATGTTCGTTCTGTTGCATACCTCATGTGATTGCCACTACCACTCACTCATCCGTAGCCACATTTGTAGCAAATGACGGACAACAGTTGTTATCCCAAAGCCCACCAATGTGTCCATCATCAGCGTCATTATTATCATCATCATCATCATCATATAGGAAAATATTTTGGTAACAGAGTAGTATCTTGGCTTAATAAACATTGTTATTTTGCCATTTCTCTTCCTGTGCCTGATTGTGGGGAATTTCCTGTTTGCATTGAAATTGTTGCACTTTTCGCCCTCTTTTCGGTCACATTGCATCAGATTTGAAATATGAAATATTTCATAAATCTGGTGAAATTCTTTTCTGGTAAAAATTATGACAAATTGCGTTATCGCTTTGGTCTCAATCGCATTGTCGGTCCTGAAATCATGTTATCGTGTATGTTTATTGTCATTTTCATGGCCAAATATTAATTATCAAATTGTTTTGTAACGTGAAAAAGGGTTGGGATTTAAAAGTGGCATTGCTGTAAGCTGGCAATGAAATTTTTTTGGTATATGAAACATGAGGAGGCATTTTCTATAACAGACGAGGACAATGGTAGGGTTTTATAGTGCAAAGTTAAGAAATTTGTTCCACTTTTTATCTGTCTTACTACTAATGTGGATGTGATATCTTGAACTGCAAACGACTAGGGCGATATATAAGGAGGTTTATCTGATATTACATGTAGAGGGTGGCGCATAAGTAACGTTAAAATTTATTCAATGTATAACTTTTTTCTTTGTGCTTTTATTTAAAGTTGACGTTTATTAAAATTTAGAATATAGTTTGGAAATATATTAACTTTATGTTTTAAAGATAATACCTTCCAAATGGTGCCCATTGTTTTCTCCTATCTGACGTGCTCTTTCCAAAGCATTTCACATAACTTTTCTTAGAATTTCTGGTCCCAACGCCCCCACTTCTTTTCGGATATTGGCCTTAAGTTGTTGGATGGTTCTTGGCTTATTGGCATATACTTTACCCTTTAGGTAGCCCCAAAGAAATAAATCGAGAGCCGTTAAATCAGACGAACTTGGTGGCCACTTAAAATCAGAAAATCGTCATATTATTCGACTGCCAAAAATTTCGCGCAGGATAGCCATACCATAAACCATAAATCCGGATTATTCTACACCTCTGGCCTTAAAAAAATGTTCAGTCATTTCCTGGTGTTGAATTCTGTTCACATTAATCGCAACTCCTTCGCCGTTTTCGAAAAAAATATGGGTGCATTTAATCTTCAACAATTATTCTTGGATTTTCAGTGCCCCATATTCTGCAATTTTGTTGTTTCATGTGACCATTTAGCCACTTAGAATAATTTTATCCAAATCTATTAGATCGGGCTATTTTATCCAAAGATGGAAAAATACCACGGTCTTTCTTTTCTAAAGCTTTTGATAAAGTTCCACATGAGTTATTGATTTTTAAGTTAAAAAAAATTGGCATCAGAGGTACAATTCTTAACTGGTTTCGTTCTTATTTAATGGATAGACAATGTTCAGTATGTATAGATGGAATTTACTCAGCCTCTTATTTTCCAACTTCTGGTGTCCCTCAAAGAAGTATTTTGGGTCCACTACTTTTTAATATTTTCGTTAATGACATTTCGTTTTGTTTCCTTCATAGTACATATCTTTTATATGCGGATGATCTTAAAATATTTAGAGCTATTGCATCAATTTATGATATTAATCTGTTACAGGAAGGTGTAGATAGACTTGTAATTTGGTCAATAATTAATGGTTTACCTCTTAATTTTTCTAAGTGTAAGCAAATGATTTTTCAAAGATGCCGAAATATTCTTATTTCGACTTATCACATGCTGAATCATGAGTTAGAAAATATATATGAAATTAAAGATTTAGGTATTGTATTTGATTCAAAATTAACATTCGTACCTCATGTGAATTACATTGTTCCCAAAGCATATTCTTCATTGTATTTCATTCGTAGGAATTCTACACAATTTACTGATCCGTACATTAAAAAGATTTTATACACATCGTTTGTACGATCAAAATTAGAATATGCTTCATTAATTTGGAGTTCAACAACTACAATTTATATTAATCGCATTGAAAGAATTCAAAAAATATTTATGAAGTTTGCTTTAAATTGTTTTCGGTTCTCAACTCCAGTCCCTTCTTATTCCAGCAGATGTCTTCTTTTATCTTTAAAATTATTAAGCTCAAGAAGAGATATTTGTTTAATAATGTTTCTTCATGGCATAATTTCTGGATTTGTTGATTGTCCGGATTTATTATCTTTAATTCCATTTAATGTTCCTCCACGCTTATTGCGTTATTACTATCCGTTCCATATTGATATTCACTCTACTAACTATGCTTGTAATGAACCTCTTCGTAGATCTATAAGACTTTATAACTCGATATGTAATTCAATTGATTATACTCTACCTCGAGATAAGTTCAAAACCATTTTATTCAGTTTAAGTATTTAAATCGTATTTATCAATTTACTATTGCTAGTCTGTAAGGAAACTTAAATATCCATAGACTAAATAAATGAAATGAAATGAAAAATGAAATGAAATTTAGGTGAGTCACATTATGAGTTTGTGAATAAACTCGTTGTTTTCTAGGCACAATTCTTGAAAACGGCGACAATATTGAATGCGTTCTTGAGCATCATTTAGTTTTAATTCGTAAACCAATTGCATTTTATATGGGAAAATATGTAACATACCTAGAATTCTTTGCAAAGACCGTTAAGACATCTCTAACTGAGAACATTGCCTGGTGAAAATTTCAGAGTTTTCCTCAATACTTGCTTACACTCAAGCAATGGTCACTTCATTTCGAACTGCACGAGGTCTTCCAACACGCGGAAGATCACAGACAGCCCCAAAACACTGAACCCATCGGTAAATTGTTGGAGCCCCAGGGGCATTTCGAACATGAAAGAAATTTCGATATGATCTGAATAATCGAATGCTGACTTTCAAAGAAAAATTTAACAACTTGGGTTCTTTGTTCTTTGCCGAGCCCTCCCATCACAAATTTCCCAAGTATTATTTAGTTAATCCTGTAAAGAGACGAAAAAACAGACCTAAATAAAAAATGTATTCACTGATCAAATTTTAACGTTACTTATGCGCCACCCTATACTTCTTGTCTGTCCACACTAATGGAGATAGCATCTTGAACTGCAAATAACTATGACGATGTATACGGAGGTTTATCTAATATTACATATATAAAAGGGATATAACTCTTGGTATGCGGTGAAACCATGAACTGCTACGGTCGCGCACAAATCGTGCTACTGTCAGCTGTCAATGGCAACCGTTTTTAAAGATACTGAAGACGTTTTTTTTACCCAAAACTGCGCCTAAGACATATCTGTTTCAACAGCATTTGGTTCAAGAAATATAGAGTAACTGCACGCATAGCCAGACCGGTTATAATCTGGCTATTGAAATCCACTTTCCGTTCGCGATCAAGATCGCCTAACCTTTCTGCACACAACTTTTTGTTATGAGGTTATGTCAAGCAAGAGGTGCATAAAATGAAACCAAGGAATTTAACTGGATTGAAGCAGCCCACTAAAACAATAATTGAGGAGATGCCGACCTTAACCCTTTAGGCAATGAGTATTTTTCCGAACAGATGTCGCATATGCACGGAGGTCGCTTATGGTCTATTATCTTCAAAACCAATTAGCTATATAAAATAAAATTTAATTTGCTGCACACTAAAAAAAAATACATTAAATACGTCGATTAAAATAAGTTATTTGAATTTCTTATTCTATTGCAATTGGTGCGTCACCCTGTATAACTATTTTCACACAAATTTACAAATATATATGTACTGCGTTGTCTAAATGTAAGAACAGTTTTTGTTGTTTTTTTTCAGTATAGGGTGAATTTTTAAGATTTAAGTTTTTCAGGTTGGCAGCACTGGTTGGTAATGGCGTCCAGACGTCATCTGTCAAAGTGAAAAGTGTACAGTATACTCTGCCATTTCATCATGGAAAGACTAACAAACGAGCAACAATTGCAAATCGTTGAAATTTATTATCAAACTTCGTGCTCTGTGACAAATGTGCATCGTATAATACGACCATTTTATGGTCGTCATAATCGACCTGCTAAATCAACAATTCGTGCTGTTATCTCCAAATTTCTCACCAAATTTACTTTGTTGGACATATAACCATCGACTCGCATGCGTAGAATGCGTACCGAAGAAAATATTGCAGCCGTAGCGACCAGCGATTGGGCATGTGTTACTCAACTACAAGGATTTTGGTTTTTTTGCCCCAATTGGTTGTGTTTAACTTGGTTGACATGTGGTTTTATCAGGATGGTGCAACATGCCACACTGCTCGTGAAACAATGAATATGTTGACGGATGAATTTGGTGAACAGCTTGTCTCTCGAATTGACCCTGTAAGTTGGCCCCCAAACTCTTGCGATTTAACGCCTCTTGATTATCTCTTGTGGGGTTATGTGAAGTTGTTGATCTATGCGGATAAGCCGAACAATATTGAATCCTTACAGAATAACATAACATGCGTTATTTGTGGAATACAGGCCGAAATGCTCGAAAAGATGACGAAAATCTTGACCTTTAGAATGTACATTTTGAGACGGAGCCGCGGACAACATTTAAATGAAATTGTCTTTAAAAATTAAACGGCAAAGACCAATTTATCGATTCCAAAATTTAATATATGATGCAAATTTGAGTGTTTAATTCATTTTATTAAAAAATCACCCTTTATTATTTTTTATTCGTCCAAATACATTTCATCGCCTTCGAACTCCTGGACTCAGTACTTTTGTTAAATTGTTTCCAATTCTCGAAGCACGCCAAATAACCACCTTTCGGCATGGTCTTCAGAGCCCACTGTGATTCAGGTAGAATCTCTTAAGTCGACTTAAAACAACATCTCAGAAGACTCGAAAGGTGATTACTAAATCAGACAAGTAGATTTTTGCCTATAAATATATGACCTTGTATTTTAAAAAGAAATTTCTTTCCAAGACTCCCAGAATAGTTTAATTTGATCGGGTTATTATCATGGATTTTCAGCTGTATAATAAGACAGATAGAACTGATTAATATCCTACCAAAGTCCTTTTTGTTTGTCGAGAAAGATTGTTTTCATTTCAATGCACGATTAGCTAATAGTAAGATTCTATATTTGGGCAACATTCTTCTCATGGCATCGTTTATATTGTATTATTTTTGGCAGGTAATCTTTAGATAAAGCCGTCCATCAGTTCCATATCATTGCTGTCAACTTGCATGTAGCAGATAATTTTGTCGTCTAAACTTGTAAATTCCTTTTGTCCTCATACCGCCAAACTGAACATTGCTTGCTTCTTTTTCAGTTGCAAAGTAGGTTGCAGTAAAATTTTAATGGTTTCGACCAATAACGTTAATTTTACATCTGCTCTTAAGAAGCAAGTAAAATTTATTAAAGATTATGCCGATTGCGTCCAGTATTATTTTCATCGTTGCCATCTTGGTCTGGGTGGTACAGTTTTGTACCCCCTACTTCCCTACCTCTAACCATTTTTAATGCCTCAGCAGGTTGCAGTAACTTCTAACTGTATACGGTTATTGTCTATACTATGCCGCACACAAGCAGCATGTGCACTTTGTTAAAGACAATTTTAATTGAGCTCACTGTAATTATTCCCGTTGTCATCTTCTCTACCTGTACCCCGAGGAGATTTCAGTAACGTCTCACTGTTTTCGGTCATTATCAATACTATTTATGCGCACAAGTAACTAGTAAAATTTGTTAAAGATTATCCCAACTGAGCTCACTATTATTTCCCTCATTGTCATCTGGGTCTGGACGGTATATTTTTTTACCCTCTACTGCCCTACCTCTGCGCTGAACAGATTGCAGTAACATCTCACTGTATTCGGGCATTGCCAACATTATCTAAGCGCTCAAGCAGCAAGTAAAATTTGTTAAATATTATCCCAGTTGCGGTCACTAGTATTTTCCTCATTGTCATCTGGGTCTGGACGGTACATTTTTTTACCCTCTACTGCCCTACCTCTGCGCTGAACAGATTGCAGTAACATCTCACTGTATTCGGGCATTGCCAATATTATCTAAGCGCTCAAGCAGCAAGTAAAATTTGTTAAAGATTATCTCAGTTGCGGCCACAAATATTTTCCTCATTGTCATCTATGTCCGGACGGTACATTTTTTACCCTCTACTGCCCTACCTCTGCGCTGAACAGATTGCAGTAACATCTCACTGTATTCGGCCATTGCCAATATTATCTAAGCGCTCAAGCAGCAAGTAAAATTTGTTAAAGATTATCCCAGTTGCGGCCACAAAAATTTTCCTCATTGTCATCTATGTCCGGACGGTACATTTTTTACCCTCTACTGCCCTACCTCTGCGCTGAACAGATTGCAGTAACATCTCACTGTATTCGGTCATTGCCAATATTATCTAAGCGCACAAGCGGCAAGTAAAATTTGTTAAAAATTATCCCGATTGAGCTCACTATTATTTTCCTCATTGCCATCTTGCTCTAGACGGTGCATTATTTTATGCTCTACTGCTGCGCCGAGTTCGATATTGAAGATTTTTCGTATTGGAACGTTTAGGCGTTTTGGACAATTGACCACGTCGATGAAGGTAATGTCTAATAAAATTTATAATTCACAGTTCACGGTACTCCTCATTAACGATGATTGGCGCATTTATATTAAAGAGAATTTCTTTCCCGAATGTTCTGGGAACTGATTCGTACAGCTGTGTCATAACGGAGAATTCTGCCCTATAAAGCAAAACAGCCAGGAAAAGTGCTCGGTACACATGAAGTTCAGTTCATCGAGAATGGGGTGGTCCAATAACATTACCGTGGAATATTATGCCCGAAAGCGGGAAATCTTGAGCTGTTTGGGAAGTTCTGCAAAGGTTTCGGGCAAATGGGCAAAGCAAATAAGTATGAGAGAATATAATACGTAGATACTCCGTGAAAATTTGTATTGTATATTGTATATTGTATTTACGATACTGTTATTAAATATTGAGAAAAAAAATTTTAACAACCTTTTGTTTTTGACTTAGATATTTCACGTGATTCTATCAAATACAACGCAGCAATATATTTGACTTACATTTGATGTGGTGGCCACCTCATAATCCCAATTCGTTGTTAGGTAACTTTGGAACTTGTAATGACTTTAATACTTTAATATTCTTGATAATTTTATTATTATTTCAATATTTTCCCATTTAACAATTCTCATTATTTTTCTCACTCAGCACAACCTGTTTTATATCCACATCGTTTGCATCTTTTTATTTCACTTCACTTCCAAATTAACCGCAATAATAAACATTGCAAATAATTATCAGTTAATTACGAGTTGTCATAATAGGTATATTTCACATTCGAAAAGAAGAACCCAACTTAATTAAAAATTATAATGAAATATTATTTAACATTTCGCAAATGCCCACAATTCTGCCAACAACAATAACCATATTAATATATCCACATCAATCAAATTATAAATCGAGAAAAAAAGAATCAAAAAATTCAATGTTTTACAATGACAGCCACATCAGCAATATCGTCACAATCAGCAGCAACAATTCATCATCATCATCATCTTTATTATTATCATCATCATCATCATCATCATTGCCAGCATCACCAAGAGCAACAATTTGGTCGGTTTTGGTTCTGAGGATTAGTACAATTGTTATTGTTCATATTTGTATATAAAACACACAAATATATATAAATGTGCCTCTTTACATGTGTGCAATTAATTAATAAAATTATTATTATTGTGGTTTGTCAAAATTAAGATGAAAAGATGGCGGGAATCATTGGAACAGTCGGTGTCTTTGTGAAATTATTTGATTTTGTGAAAATGAAGGATGTTTACAAATGCAAAGGCGAATACATTTTTTTTTTTTGCTGGCAGTAATTTAAGATCGCTTCTTGAATAACTCATTTGTGACAGTATTTAAAATAGATGCGTTTCTTTCAGCTTTGACTATTTTTCAAAATATCATGCTTCAAAAATATTGCACGTAGCTCCGCTTTTATCCTATTTGCAGAAGCTTTATTTTTTGAATGAAAGTTTTTCGTGAAAATTTAAGCATATCTACAAATTATTATCCTGCTTAAAAAAAGTATAAGTCATTCCATAAGAATAGTATATCAAATCTTTCAGAAATGCTACATACTCGTACAGGGTGTCCATAGGGAAGGTATACTCCTTGTTTTGCCGCCATTTTGGTAAACATTAGTCTTGACAGTTCATATTTTGCTGTCGTAAAGTAGAGACATGGCAAATTTATTATGGAAAAATATTCGATAAACCAACGTGTTTTAATCGTTCAAACATTTTATCAAAATCAATCATCGATTACTGTGACTACGAGAAAGTTACGTGAAATTTTTGGGAGAAACAACGTGCCAACAAGACGCACTATTTCTCGTGTAGTGAATGATTTCGAAGAAAGAGGGTCTGTAGCTGATAGGGCCAGGCGTGGACTTTAACGTACTGCAAGATCGGCTGAAAACATTACTGCTGCTCAAGAAAGTATTCAAAACAATCCATCAACCTCAATTCGACGCCATGCTCAGGAGCTTGGTCTTCAAAGAACAACATTGGCCACAATTTTGCACAAGGATTTGCATTTGTTTCCATTTAAGATTCAGTTGACACAAGAACTTCTTCCACAAGACCATTTACGCCGTCGTTTATATGCCAATAGGATGTTACACCTCGCCCATGACAGCGCCGATTTTCATGAAAAAATCATAATGAGTGACGAGGCACATTTTCATTTGAATGGATATGTGATTAAAAAAAATAGTCGGTTCTGGGCAATGAAAACCCCTGAAATTATTCATCAGTCACCTTTGCATTCATTAAAAGTGACAGTCTGGTGTGCAATTTGGTCAGGAGGAATCACTGGATCTGACTTCTTTGAAACTGAAAACGGCGAAACGGTAACTATCAATGACGATATCGTGATATGATTGAAAACTTTTTAACACCACAACTGCATGCTTTGGACTTGATTAACATGTGGTATCAACAAGACGGTGCCGCATCACATATAGCCAGGATTACAATGGAATTACTGCGAGACCTCTTTCCACAACAAGTTATTTCAAGAAATGGTGATATTGATCGGCCTCCACAGTCGCCTAATTTAACTTTTCCGGACTACTTTTTGTGGAGATATCTAAAAAGCGGGGTTTATGCAAACAAACCAGAAATGCTTGAGCAATTCGAACAAAATATTCGTGATGCAATTAATGAAATACCGCGTCAAAGCTGTGAGAATATAATGAAAAATGTGCTCAAAAGAGCTCGCAGTTGTGAGGCTAACAGAGGCGGACATTTATCTGATATTGTATTCCATACACAATTGCCGACATTAAGTAAAACATTTATCAATATAAGATCCATTTTCTTTCATTTGATTAAAAATTATAAACAAACAAAGGAGTACTCCTTCCTGACGGACACCCTGTATAAGTACATTTTCCAATTTGTTTGAAGCTCTTTTTAATTACCGCTGTCATGATTAACAGTCGTTGTAAGAATAGTTAATATTTTTAGTATTTTTCTTTGTTTCTGATGCAAAAAACTTAAAATTGTTTACCACGTATTTAGAATTGATGTTTGTTAATAACTTAAATTAATTACAGCAGTATACATTTAGTGGTTTCAAAACCGCCAGTCTGGCAAGGCTGTCAACTGTTAAATACCTGTCTTCCGAAGTGTTATTTATTTTGTGAAAGGTTTGCCATTTGCGAATGTGGATCGTTTAACAACCGAAGAATGCGTTGAAAAAGGTTAAAACTTGCTATAAAAGGGGTGATTGAAGCGTGGGCATTTTTCGTGCATTATCGGGTAATTATGGTCGTCATAATTTTCGCAATGTGCAAGAAATTGGTAAGATTATAAGAAGTTTGAAAAGATGGGAGGCGTTACAAATGTGGTCTGTAACCGCAATGTAGGCACTGCCGAAAATATCGCTTTTTCGAGAATAACGCTGAAGAAATCGTTAATTCCGCCAATTCGCAGCGTTATGGCCGTATGGTAATAGGCTTTTTCGACCTGCAATTGAACTAAACGATATGTAGTTTCAACAAGACGCTGCCACGAATTACACACCATGACCGATATTGACTGTGTTGCATGAGAAGCTTCCTGAAAGCGCAATTTTATGATTAAGCAACGTCAATTGGCCACCAAGATCGTGTGATTTGACGCCGTTAGACTTTTTTGTGGAGCCATGTCAAAGGCCATGAACTAAAAAGTAGCTAATTATTTATTTGTATCGGCTTGGTTTGAATGTGAATTTGAGATGTTCATCATTTTTAACTCAGTATAAACTACATCTTCTGCCCAAAGACAAACAGCACTTTTACAGAAATGGATTGAAATTCCTACAGAGGTGATAATTTGTCTTAATAACTATTCTATGAAGAGAGAAACGCTTAGTAACATTTTATAAAAGAAAGGCTGAGACGGCTTCAAGCCATTCACAAGCATTCATTCATTGAACTTCTGGCACAAATGGTGACCGTGAAGCTTTAACTCTTGTGCCAGGTGGATAATTTCAGCACAAGTGAAGATTTTTTGATAACATATTTGGGTTTATGGCCATACTCGCCTTAATAACTTCTACTAACTTCTGGACTCATAGTAATTTTATCTTCTACAAATATAGCCTCTGCCCTGCCAAAAAAAAAGCGTTTTCTTTGATTGAGAAGATATACAAAATTGGCTTAAAAGTTCGGGATATCTCGTATAGTTTACGATATAAGCGTTAAAGAAATATTTTTTGTTATTTTCCCTTATTTCTTCTAGTTTCCTTTTTTTTTGACATAAAATGTAATTATTTTAAGTTAAAAATATGTCTATTCAAATGCCGAAGCATTATTATGTCAAAAATGGCAACATTTTAAATTGAAATTTTGTGAAGAATGTAACAAATTTTCACATTTTTGGAGGAAATTTGCCCTCACTTTTTCAACGTTGTGAGAAAAAGTTGTTCATTGTTGTATCCTTGTGGAAGATAACATAATAATATTGTTATTGAATTTGTAAGCATTTAATTATTCAATTCCTGTTCACAAATGTTCAAATGGGTTTAGTTACATGCGATTATTACATTATGGGGCGCCACAGAGACGCACGTGAAGCAATGTAATAAAGATAAGACATGTGGTCTCCTGTAGCGTCTTGATCATCATCGGAAGAATGGCTTAGCATATAAAGAACCACGAGGGTGACGATAACGTGATATGTGTATCCTTCAAGTGGCGATAAAGAAAATGGGCCCTTGCTCCGGGTGCATGGATTTATCCATGCATGTGAATATTCCCCTATGGGGCGCTACAGAGACTCACACGAAGTAATAAAGATAAGGCAGGTGATCTCTTGTAGTGTATTAACAAAAATAGGATATTCGATAAGAGCGGTTGCAGTGACGATAGTGGTTGGATTGAGAAGTGTGGTTGATGATAAGAAAACGCGTCCTTTCTAAAGAGTGTCCCAACAAGAACGCAAGATTTAAATTTAGCGCCATTCGAAGTGTCATTGTTTGACATTTGAACAATTGTTATTATTTGCTAGTAGAAGGTACGAGGTTAGTAAAAATGGAGAGCTACACGAATGAACAAAGCATTCTCATTGTGAAATTGTTTTACCAAAATGGCGAAAGTTTTGCGGTACAGTTCGCAAATTGCGATCAATTTGGGGTCACAATAATGCTCCAAAAGAGTCAACTGTAAAGAGGTTAATGGATAAATTTGCCAAAACTGGGTCTGTTAGTGATGTAAAGATAAGAAAGCACCTTCGACCAGGTCGATCGACCGAAAATGTCGCAGCTGTACGTGATGATGTCGCTCAAACTCCATCCACGTCAATTCGACACCGAGCTCAGCAAATTGGTTTCTCCAAATTCACTATGCAGCGAATTTTGATGAAAGGTTTGCATCTTTATGCATGCAAAGTTCAATTGACTCAGGAACTGAAGCCAGCTGACCATGGACAGCGAAGGGAGTTCGTTAATTGGGTATTGGAGAGACAACATGAAAATGCTGATTTTGCCGATAAAATCATCTTCAGTGACGAGGCCCATTTTCATCTTGATAGCTTCGTCATTAGGCAGAATTTTCGCATTTGGGGTGAGGAAAATCCTCGAGTAATTCCTCAACGTGTCACTGTGTGGTGTGGATTTTGGGCTGGAGGAATCATTGGACCTTTTTTATGAAAATGAGGCATGTCAAGCGCAAACAGTCAATGGTGTTCGATATCGTGAAATGATAACCAGTTTTTTCGTGCCTCGAATTGAAGAAATGAATGTGAAGGGCATGTGGTTTCAACAAGACGGCGCCACATGTCATACAGCCAGAGAAACAGTTCAATTGCTGCATCAGCCATTAAAATCCTGCGTTCTTGTTTAGACACCCTTTGTTTCCATCTTTATGTTAAGTTAGCTAAGTAAGAATTTCATGTATAGTACATAAGAAGGACGTTTCAATATAGCATTTAGTGTTCTACAATCACTCAGAGTGTTCAGTTATTTATTATAATAAATCTGGAACAATTCCATTCCCCTCATCAACTATCCAATTTATAATTCATTTGTTCCACTGTGCCCCTCTTTACATTTGCAAATATATGTATAATATATATAAATATATATGTTTTTTGTTCGATTTCACTTAATATTGTGTCTGAATTATACAATATTTAATAATAATAAATGTAACCACTCATACGAACTATATTCGGACAGACGGAAGAGAATTCATACAAATGTGGTTGGTTGCTGGTTGCCGGTTGCTCGGTTGCTATCAATATTTGCCACATGGCGCATATAAAGCTACGAGTCGGCAAGAGGCAACGATTTGCGTGCAAATATGATGAATTTTTGTTGCATTGATCCTATATGTACATTACAATTGTTTTACAATTATTTACCACGAAAATAATTATTTTTTTTTTTCAGTTGTTGTAAATTCGATGTTTGTATTGCATACAATACAAAAGTATTGTTGCCATTGCCGTTGTTGTTCATGTTTATAATTGTAGTACGAGTATAAGCTGCAGTGTGGCAGCAACACACATTGGAATTGTGGAATAAACCTCAATTAAATATATATGCATTATTTTTGTTGGTACTCGTATTTAAAATAGCACACAAAAGAAACGGAGAAGTTAATTAAAACAATATTTAAAGCCTACAATGCAAAATAATAAGTGAACGGACAATGCGATCGGGAATGGCCAAACATTTTGTCCACTGCAGAGAAGGGTCAGGTAATGTGATTGAGAAAGGATGTCGACAACTGTGTGGTTTTCAGATATCACCCGGAGAGATAAAGCTATAATATATCACATAAAAAGACTGGCTTTCACTTACACAGGAATCTAAATTTATGTTTAAAAAGTATTAAATTTTATACTGCCATACACATTTTCGTTTTCTAAATGTCTTTTTTGACAAATTCTGTTTGTTTTTCCACGATAATCCTATACCTGGATCATTAAGTTTTACAAATTTGTCTGGAGGATGATGTTGTTTTGAATCTGTATCGGGTTTCACCCTACAAATTTTCATTACTACGAATCCAAAACGAAAAGCGAAACAATTCTAAACTGAAGAAGTGTCAAAAGATTTACCGGGCCGAAACTTTATGTACAGCACCATGGACTGCGGTTCATTATGTCATAACCGAGATATAGCAATGAACAGTAACTATTTTGTCATTACTATAAATCTAAAACGAAAAACGAAACAATTATAAACTGGTCAAATGTCAAAAGATTTACCGAGCCGAAACTTTATGTACTGCACCATGGAATGCGGTTCATTATGTCACAAACGATATACATATAGTAATGAACAGTAACTATTTTGCCCAAATATTCACTGGTATACTTGTTTAGTTCTTCGTATAAATACACCATTACTTAAAGTGGTGCCATTTCACTTCATGGTTATGCATTCAGTGGTTTCAAAACTGCCGGTCTGGTAAGGCTGTCAGCTGTTAAATACTCGTACCTATCATCTAAAGTGTTATTTATTTAGTGAAAGATTTGCCATTTACGAATATGGATCATTTAACAACCGAAGAACGCGTAAAAAAAGTTAAAACTTATCACAGAAGTTGCGATTCAAACGTGGGCATTTTTTGTGCATTACGAGGTGATTATGGTCGTCATAATCGACCTACTGTGCAAGGAATTGGCAAGATTATAAAGAAATTTGAAAAGACTGGAAGCTTTACTTTTACTTTTACTTTTAAGCCTTTTTAGATGTGCATCATCGCAATGCAAGCACTGCCGAAAATATCGATTCTGTTAGAGAACATGTGGCGTATATTCCGAATTTCAATTCAGTGCACTATGGCTGTATGATAGCCGAATTTCTTTGGCCTGCATTGGAATATTATGAGATGGACAATTTGTGGTATTAACAGGACGGTGTCACGAACCACACAACACAACCGAGTTTGGCTTTATTGCCTAAAAATTTCTCATATTTGGGCGATGTTAATTGGACACCAAAATCATGCGATTTGACGCCGTTTTGTGGACTACGACAAAGATCATGTTTACACAGATAATCCCCAAATGTTAGAGCATTTGAAAACTAACATTTGACAAGTTATTACCGAGATACCGCCCGAAATGTGTGAAAAAGGGGTCGAAAACTACCTTAAAAGGATCCACTGTTGCAACCAATCCTGTGACGGTTATTTAAATGATATCGTATTTCATACATAATGTCAAGATTCAAACATTATAACGAAATAAAAGTTTCATCGAAATCATAGCCTTGTGGGTGTTTTATTTAACTTCACTTTTGAAACCGAAAAATGGCTATAAAAAATTGATATATGAATAGGTATGTATTCTTCAAGTTTTTATCGATTTTTACCCTTTTGGAGTTTTAGTTCACTTATGATATCGGCGAACATATTGACAAAATCTAATTTTTCTTCGTATTATTTAGTTTTTAGTTTTTTAGTAGCCATTCTCTTATATTGGTTTAAGGTAACGAACTAAGGTTAATCTTTTTGAAGAAAGGGGAAAATCACTTTACCATTGAAGGCTTTAGTTCTCTTATGAAGAATTTTATTTGCCACTGGGCTAATTTTATGCAATTTCGCGCCTACTCTACCCATAATTATGGAATATTTGTATATGAAATTTTAGTCTCCTTTCTCTGGCAGTTTGTCGTTTATTATCCCTCCAACGGAGGCGCCGACGGACAGATGAATACATCGTACTTCAATCGACATGAATATTTACGACGGCCAAGATTATATGTAATTGAGAGGACCTGAGATGAAAAATTTGTAATTGTTATAAGCAAAACTTTAATATTTTTTACATTTTTCCCCCGAAATTTACAGTATACTACTAATCTTTTTTTACAAATTCACATTTTCCATAATTGAAAATTGAACAATTTTAATTTGTATGTAGAATTTCTGAAATAATAAAATTCAAAGTATATTTTCCGTTTTCATTCGAAAATATAACATATACGGGAGCGGTCCAAAAACTAGTCGACCAGACGTATAGATGGTGCCGGCAATTCCAAAATAAATTATTTTGGTGAAAAGTGGCAACCTTATAAAACATATTACATGTTTTAAGTTTTAAAACGACACTTCGTAGTATTTTTATTTCAGCCATCAAAAGTAAACATAGAAAAATCAGTCACTGTTATGTAATTCAATGTTTTCATTTGAAATTTTTAAAGCCGAGCTAGATTTTCACTCCTTCGTTTACGACTTTAAAATATTAGATAGCAGAGTTTGAACGGGGCCATACGAATTGCCAAGATGAACACCATAGTGGTCGACAAATGAAGACACGAGAATGAAAAGTGGATATGAACCATTTTGGGCTAAAATAAGTTTTATGAAGTTTACTATTCCTTGTTACTTAACGCATCATTAGGTATGATTCGTATTATTGCTGCTAGATGTCAATAGCTATACGAAAAAACCATATCTAGTATTCAATGAGTAAGAAAAGTGGCTAAAAAATATGAAAGAGTTGGAAGTGTATATCCCTGAAGCATTCTTAACTTGGTACCATGATTTGACAAAGGCACGCAGTGGATGTTATTCCAGAAGGTGAAGCTCCAGAAGAAAGCGTGACTGAAGACAACGAATCTGATTCAGAATAAAGTTAAACGTTATAAAATACAATAAAATATTGTTAAATTCTCAAAAAATGTCAGAAAATGTAAAAAAATGTAAAAGTCTCAAAATAAGAC
This sequence comes from Philornis downsi, assembly GCA_019455685.1. NCBI lineage: Eukaryota > Metazoa > Arthropoda > Insecta > Diptera > Muscidae > Philornis > Philornis downsi. Next base: position 112,718 of record JAHXMU010000397.1, read on the forward strand.
GTTTTAATGTATAATAATATATACCTTAATATACCCTTTGTATCCAGCTGCTATTAAAAAAATCTAAAAATTAGTATAAAAACAGGACATATCCGAATCTTAAGAAAGCCATAACTTAGTAATTAATTTTTTAAAATCAATATACACTGGTTCGTTATCATACATATATGTGTATAAACGTTCTAAAATCATTGTTAGCAAAAAAAATCTAACTCAATTAGGTATAAACTGTTCTTTTGTTCTCCTGTAAAATTACCTTTTTGGTTCACATCCACTTTTCATTCTCACGTCTTCAAATTGAGGTATCAACGCCAGGCACGGTTAAGAAAATTCACAAAATGGTATTGGATGACCTGAACGGTACGTGAGCTAGCTGAAATGGCATTTCAAAAAGGGCTTTACATCGGGTATTGACCGAAGATTTGAAGATGAGATGATATCTTCAAATGGTATGCAAATTTATTGAAGCGTTTACCTGATGAAATTATGGAAAAAAGACTGTTGTTGCAAAAAAGAAAATGTTGTTTCATCAAGATAATGAATTGTAGTTCAAATTATTCACCAGATTTAGCTCCCCTGGACTATTTTCTATTTCCAAACTTAAAGAAATGGTTCGGTGGTATAAGATTTGCCAACAATAAGGACATGGAGTCTGCGGTTAATAGCTATGTTAAGAAGTGTGAGAGTTTTTACTATAAACAGAGTATAGAAACTATTGAATATCGCTGGAAAAAGTGTATCGAGCTAAAAGGAGATTGTGTGGTGAAAAATAAAGAAACTATTTTCCAACTTTTTTGTGTCTTCTTTGTTAGGTCGACTTGTTTTGGAAGCGGCCTTGTAATTTCAAGTTGATATAGATAATCTTTAATTACTTTACAAATTAGAGAGAAGAGACATTAATATTAACTATTACTTAATGTTCATCATCGGCTAACTAATTAGAAAAATTACCTAATTATTTGAAGAATGTGGAAAAATATTTTGCCTTAGAGGAGGTTAAAACTAAACTTATTTCTGTGGTCACAACCCGTAACAGCCTAACTCGAGTTAGGACACAATTGAGTTATTAACACCATCGTATTCAGCGTATCTAAATTTATTTGCTCTAAATTTTTCATGTTTGTATCTCTTTTAGGAAGGGAATTAATCCTAAAAAACCTAATAGCTTAAGTTATTTTTCTAAATGACTGTTTTGGCATAACTGCCTAAGTCAATTTAGGATTACAACAAATGTAAACATTATTTTTTCATCATTGCCTAAATCAACTTAAGTCGTTATGTTTATGAATTCTTATATAGGAATAACAACATAACTCAACATGAGAGATCGAATATAAATATTTTGACATAGAATAGTATTTTATGTCAATTTAGGCGCACTTAAAGTTTTTTATTTAATCTGGAATAATAGCCTAACTCAACTTGAACTTTTTGAGTTTCTTTCGTTCAACAATTCATAAGAGCTGTCTTTTTCGATAATATCTTTTGACTGCGAGAATAAACAACTATTTTTTGTTAACAACTAAGAACAGAAATTCGTTTTCTCGGAATCTGTAGCAAAGTTTTCCAAAAAACACCTTCTCCTGATTTTCAGTGAAGATTCAAAACTTTAAACTCCTGTACTGAAAATATTGAAAAACAGACTTAGGCTGTTATGGGTTGTGACCACAGATTTTTCACTAGCGTTTCGTTGAGATAACTCTTCATTGAATTATTTAAGGCTGCCTTAGTATCAAGTCAACTCAATTTAAGTTAAGGATATTGTAAGTGTATAAATAAACATCCTTTGAAAATTTAATATTTTTAGAAAAACTGCTCCCTAAGCTGGAATTACTCATATGAGACATCATAAAGTTTTGCTTTTTATTGTCATAAAAAATATAACGGTTAACGTATAATGAGGGATAAACAAAAGTTTATCCTAAAAACTTTAAATGGAACTTCTTTAAGCCGGCTAATTATCTTCGGAGCTGATTGTTTGACGTAAGAAATAAATATTGAAGTATTTCATATTAAAATATTTTACTTTAATTGTTAGGAATTATGAATGGAAATCGAATCAATATTTTCAAGTACTTCATTACTGTAGTTTTGAGAGCTATTAAAAAGTTCTTTGTTGGAAGCAATGAATATGCATGGACTGCATCCTTAGAAGTAGTGAAAATTTAATTCATTTTGAAGCGTTTCCCATTTTTTTTGCTGGCCCATCATTGCGTTATATAACCTTTTTTCCATTGGACATTTGTGCCTTTTGGTGTGACACCTCTGATTTCGGCCGTTTACTGCAAAAGCAAGTTTGAAATGTGATTGTTATTTTAATTATGTTTAAGTTGAGTTATTAAAACAAGAGATGGATTCGTGGTTTTCTCGTTCAGTTGTTTTTTTTTTTTCGTTTTGTGTAATTCCACATTGTTTTTTGTTTTTTTCTTGTAATTTTTGTTTTTTTGTTTTTTCGTAATTTGATGTATTCGCAAGTAATATAAAAATAAGTGATTGTTTGAGGCCGGCCAGCACATGAAGAGACTGACGGACGGATTAACTGTCCGTCGTCGTGTCTATCATTAAATCATCATTTAAGCAAATGTAAACTGTAATTGAATGTTTCAAAAGTGCTCTACATTTAAATGCAATCTCGTGAATGTAAATAAATTCTGAAAGTAATGATGAGAGGTAAACCGGCTACTGCGAAAATATAGTTCATAACCATATTTTGTTAGATTTTCTTTGTTGTTCCCCATTCGATACACGTTTTTCTTCTTTGTGCATAGAACCTTTTTTGTTTAGTTTGGCTTTTGGCCAAAATTTTTCAAAAACAAACAAAATATTACACTTTTCGCAGCAGCAACCACGAATTTTGTACATTCGAACAATGAGAGTTCTTGATCACAGCGGCTGGCGTTTGAATTTGGCTGTTTTTGTTGCTTGCAGTTTTCTGCGAAAATATTATTTTAAAATGTTTACATGTCTAAGGTAATTTCTCCCCGCCTTTGTGTGGGAGTGTAGATGCTAATGCCGTTTACTTTATGATTGGATGGGAAGGTTGGGTGGAGGAGGAAAATATTGTACGATAGCTCATTTTGTTTTGTTTTCATTTTTGTTTGTCGAAAAGATTTTTGCTGTTTGCTTATCATCAAAAAGTTCATAAAAATGTAAAAAAATATACATATATTTAGTATTTCGTATTTTCCGTATCTTATTGAAAAATGAATGTTCACTTCTAAGATTTACAAGGCAGACATTTGGTTTATTTGAAAACGAATACAAGAGCTATTATATATTATAAATCATTCACATAGCGTACAAAGGATAGCATTTAGTGTGATATTGTAAGGAATTAAACTGTAATCACTACTTTATATATTTAAAGATTCCTTACGTTGTAAACAAGGGAGAGCTCATAAGTACGAGGTGTGTTCAAAAAATAACGTGAATTTTCATTTTTCTCAAAAAATATTTGTTTATTCATCAATTTCTACTTTATCCTCCTTCAAAGTACTCTCTCTCATATATAACACAATTGTGCCAGCGTTTTTTCCAATCCTCGAAGCAGTTCTGATATGCAATTTTTGGTATGTCCTTGAGCTCTCTGAGCGATTCGGTTTTTATATCGCCTCAATCGCCGCAAAAAGCCGTCCTTTCATGGGTCTCTTCAATCTCGGAAACAGGAAAAGGTCGCAGGGGGCTAAATCTGGTGAATACAGTGGCTGAGGCATTATATATTATAGTGTTGTTTTTGGCTAAATAATCTCTCACAAGCAAAGATGATTAAGTGCATTGTCATGATGCAAAAGCCATGAATTTTTTCCACAATTGCAAGCGTCTTTTTCCTATTGCGGCGCATAACTTCAAGGTTATACTCCTTATTTACCATACGACATTGTGTTAAGAACTTCTAAGCACTACTTCCTGGCGAACAGTCGGAAATCAACACTGAACTCTTATTTCTTTAGGGACCTAGGAGATCTGGATAATATACCTATAGATATTGTCCGACTTAAGAGCTTTTTGAGGCGCTCAGGATAGTTCAACGGGGCAAACTAGAGACATCCATATCTCTAGTTTCCGTGGTATCACAATAGACTATACAGTCTAAATGAGTCTGTGTGTTCAGACCGCCACACTAACTTAACCTAATCTAAGCCAAGTACACGCTAAAATCATTCGTAAAATCATGGGTTCGAGTCCCAATGCAGCCTTTCTTTGAATGGCGGTCATCACGACATACTGATGGATACTTCGAGTAATTCGGCAATAAACAAAAATATTTTAAAAATTTTTTAATTATAAGCGATAATAAACATTTGATCAAATGTATAATTTACTTTAGGTGGTAGTCATTTTTGAGTACCACTTTGGAAAATTTTCAACTAAAATGAAATAATTCTATCCACATATTGCTTGACATTTGCTTGAATATAACTACTTAACTGCTAATATAACTACTTAACTACTAATATAACTTAACTAACTTAACTTAACTACTAATATAACAACTTAAAAAATAGGCCGATTTAGATTCAACTGATGCGGTCGCTGTATATTAAGATATAAAGACAATGAAATATCCGTCACCTAAAACAAATATTTTTTTGCAATAGTTTGGTATCGTGGAACGTATTTTCACACCAACCTCAACTATATTAATTCCCTTCAAACGTACAAAGTTGATCTATTTATACTAAAATTACTTATTCTAGAAAATGCTACAATATTTCAGAGAGAATACATATTTGCATAATAGGTGCAACAAAGGCAAACATATTTACAGAATAGTATTTTATATCATAGAGTTAATTCTAGAATGTTGTTATTTACGTAACAAGTGAAAAGGAGATAACAATAGACTATATAATGGGAGTGAGAGGAACAATCATAACTTACTGTCGTAAACGTAATTCTAGAGAAATCCCAACCACAGATTAAGAGGGAAAGAGATTACATATATCATACTCTGATGATGATCTTTCTAGAATATACACTTAGAGAAATTACACTCACATACTACAATAGGTTGAAACCTTTCTGTGCTATCGGAAAAAGTAAAACAGAAAATCGTATATTCTGAACAAAATTAAATTTTCTTATATTACAAGTTTCAGTTAAAAAATGAAAATTATCAGAAAAATCTTAACCCAAAAAAGAAGTCAAATCTTCGACATAACATGCCATATCTTGAGGGCCTGTTATTTTCTTCTTCCATTTGAACCAACCAGAAATGTTTATCTGAGGCCCCATAAAATATATATGGCCATAATGTGTATGATCGTCGCAAAAAATGATTAAAACGTAGCCTTTCGTCCGCCTCTCCGGGCGTCCGTTTTAAGTACGATTATATTCGTTTCGGGTAAAATAGGAGGATGTCCGATGTTCACATAGAGATTAAGTTCGAAATTTAACAAAATCGGTTCATTAGAGCGTTTTCAGGAATTTGGGTAAAAATATAACCATTCATTTGTTAAACAAAAGCGATATATGACGGCATGGCTAGTAGTTTGAAGAAAATTATTTTGGTGAAAAATGGCAACCTTATCAAACTTATGTTTTAAGTCTCAAGGCGCCACGTTGTTTAGTAATTTTATTTGAGCCATCAAAAATAAATGATCTCAGTGAATTTGTAAACATGGAAACAATTGCCCAACTTTATGTAATTCAATATTTCCATTTGAAAGGTCTCAGTCGAACCAATATAAAAGCCGAGCTGAATTCTACTCTGGAGGAGTCTGCTCCTTCGCTTACAACTGTAAAATATTGGGTAGCAGAGTTTAAACGGGGCCGTACGAGCTGCCAAAGCGAACACGATAGTGGTCGACCAATTGAGGTGTTCACGCCAGACATGGTTATGAAAATCCCCAAAACGGTATTGAATGATAGTCGGCTGAAGGAGTGTCAGCTAGCTGAAATTATAGGCATTTCAAAAAGTGCTATACGTCGTATGGTGATCGAAGATTTGAAGACGAGAAAGCCGTGCGCAAGGTGGATGCCGCAATTGCTTTCAATAGAGCAAAAATAACGACGTGTAGATATTTCAGTAGAGAGTTTGGTAATGTTTCTCCGCAATAAAGCCGAATTCTAACCATGGATGAGACATAGGTCCACCACCTCATATCTCAGACAAAGGAACATTCAAAGCAGCTCACTGAAATGGAATAGTTGTGTCCAAAGAAGGCGAAAACGGTTCATTTCATCTGTTGAAAAATAAAGACAATTAAAGACAATTTTAAGTCTTCTTCGTTAGGTCAGCCATTTTTGGAACTGCCCTCGTGTATTGGTTTTGTATGTACCGGGTTATCCGTTTTTAGGTTTCAAAAATAAAGTTAAATAAAACGCACATAAAGCTATGATTTCAATGAAACTTTTATCTTATTATAGTGGTTGGACCGTGCCATTATGAAATAAAATTTCATTCAAATGACCACTTCTGTTTTCGTTGGATCAGTAGATTCTTTTGAGTTAGTTTTCGACCACTTTTTCGCACATTTCGGGCGGTACATTTGGCGGTTATCAGTTTAGACGCGGTCTTTAAGGTAGTTCCACAAAAAAGTCTAACAGTCACATGGTCTTGGTATCCAGTTAACATCGCCAAAATGTGAAATTACGCCTTCCGGTATCGCATCGCAAAGAGTAAAGCCAAAATTGGTCGTGTTGAATCACGTTGAATCCCCACTTTTGTAGTAAGTTTTAACTATTTTTAAGCGTTCTTGGGTTATTAAACGATCCATATTCATAAATGGCAAATCTTTCACTAAATAAATAACACTTCAGATGACAGGTCTGTTAAATACCAAACAATCTAACAACCTTGCCAGATCGGCGGTTTTAAAACCTCTAAATGGATAGCCGTATATAATGAGTTAATTTAGTAAAACCTTTTTATGGACCACCACAATTGTGGTAGTAGTTATAGCAAAATACCAATACGTAATATAAGACAAAATGGCATTTTTGACAGGCCAACTTACTTGGCTATCAATTTCAATTTAAATCCGTCCACGCTATGCACCAGAGACGACACAAGTTCATGAAATCGGTTTAATGATAAAAAAACTTACCAACGCAAGAACTGAATCCGATATTGGAGCAACGAAAATTTCCAGATTTTTTCCTATATTCGTACTAATTATTCATTAATTAAAATCTATTATGATGGCAATTAACAGATATAGGAAAAAGCTATTCCAGCTTATAATGTTCTTAAGAGACACTCTAATTTTTTGCACAATCCTTGTGTTATGTATGAGAAGAGGACATATTTGACTCGCCCATTTATCTGGTAATGAGTCAGTACATCGTTCATATTACTATGGATTGTAGACATTACGAGAACAGTCCTTTATGAAGAAACAGAACCTTACAGATACCAAACTTAAGTGGTAACCTTGGAAACCATAAAATCCTGAAATTACTAGAAGCTGTTTCAAACAAGGAACAAAATTATTTTCTCCCATTACTGATACTTAAGTAACAACCTATTGAATTATAGAATTCTAAACTTTCTACCACTGAAACTTTTTCAGACATTTGATATTCGCGGTATTTGAGAAAAACGAGTAAATATATTATTTGTTCAAACTTTTAAATTTTTCTTTATTTATGTTATTTAATTTTTCTTCATTTTCTTCATTTAAATTAAATACATAAATTTAATTTAAATAGATTCGTTAATTAAACCTAATCCTCCTCCTGGATTCTAACAAAATAAAAGTATTGCTTATCGATCGCATTACCGTAATTTCCACAGGCTTTCAATTATCCATTCCTACACCATAATTTAGATGACATCGTAGTTATTGTTTTCTGTCAGTTCCCATTTGATTTCATCTAATTTTCATACTCGCCCCTTTTTGCCGGTGACGACAGTGACAGCGACAGCGACAACTTTATATCACCAAATCTCTGTCAGTTGTCTACTTTCAACTTGGTTTATAACAAATTCATTCTTCCGGGCGCTTTATTTGAAATCGTATCTTGTCTCTACTCCATTACGAATTTTCGTTACAATCTCTAATCTCATTTGTGTCTCTATCTTAAGAGTATTTCATGGTCTCCACTTCTCGTAATTCCTAATCTTTTTGGGTCATCTAAGCTAAGCAAGGAATAACGAACAAATATTAATTTTTCCCCCCCATGAATGTACTTTTTTCTTTACTACTACGGCACGTTGGTGATATTGTCGTGGAATAGTTTGGCTGGTGAGGAGGAAGTTGTTGATTTTGATTGGATTTTGTGTTTTGCCTTCAGTCGCGTTGTCATCTAGAATTCAATAAACGGCCAACCAGCCAGCAAGCGAGCGCCATAACACGTTTATGGCTAATAAGATAAATGACAATCCAAATGCAGCAACAATCCCAGCGAGTGCTTACAACAAATTGTCTAAATATCATTTGTTTATTCATAAATATTTACACTCTTTCGCTGTAATCGCGACATTTACCATAAATGCTACATCCAGTAGAAGTCCGTTTACTCGACCGACCATCCGTCTGTCCGTCTGCATTTCCATTCATACAACATTTGTATTTAAACTCTGTTTTTCTTTTATGTGGAAAATGCAATACAGTAACTTTAATATACAGTAACATTAAAATAAAGCCAACTTAACATGTTTGTTGTTATCGGTATTTTCATAAAGTTAGATAAAGAGAGAGGGGTAGAGAAATATTAACTTTAGATGCAATAATTTAACTTACAGAAAGTCAAACAAGATTCGTATTTTTTTGTCATTTATTGTCATATGACTGAGGGAAAAGCGCAGGCTATGGAACAGAACTAAAAACAAAAGGAAACTGGTTTCCAGAATCTACGGGTAATAAGCTAATATACTTGGTTAGCTGAACAGTTGTGCTCAAAAAAAGTGCATATAAAAGATTTCATTATATTGTAATTTCTAAAAAAAAATATTAGTAAAGAGCGATTTCGTGATCTAAGAAATGTGATTTGGCTGTCTACCAGTAATAGAGTTTCCAAACTGAGCAGGTTGGTTGGAGGCGTCAACCAAATCTTTTATTAATTATTCCGTCACTGATGCCAACTCATCTTATCAAGTCACACGATTGAGCAGCAGTGCAAATGATTAAACTTTACTGTCAAAATGAATGTTTGTTAGTGCAAAGGTCGCACGCGTGCCCCTATAAAGTCGGCTCCCCAAAGTTCGGTAGTCAAACTTAAAACGATCGATTTTGCAAATAATAAGACAACAATCGCACGTCAAAGGAACATCAGATTGGCCTACAACATCGCCATTGTCCGTGAAAGTGTGCAGGAAAACCCGCGAACTCGGACTGCGGCAGACTTCAACTTGGCGAATCGGGTTTTGGGGCCAGAGGCCAAGCATAGAGGCTAAATTACCTGCTAGAGAAACCATCTCTCTCTTGGCTCCATAAGATAAAATGTTCGACTAGTAGGCTTAAGCGGATTTTTCGTGTTTGATAGAGTTTAATATCATTTTGGTTCAAGTCCATACTATTCTCTTTTTATTGGTTATATGAAAGCAATGGCAATGGCGTCTAAAATAACACCATTGCGTCCTTTCGGGCGCAATATAAATCTTCCTCTCGAACACTGGAAACACTTAGTTTGCTTGAGCCTACGTGGAGCATCTCAGTCCGATGTTATCGCCTGAAATCGGCCGGAACTAACTGATGAATTGATCGCATAAGTCGACTTGAAATACCGACGTCTGCCTGAAAACCAAGAATTTTTTACTTTACTAGAAAAGTGTCTTCATTGACTCATTTTAAAGACGATATTTGTGGGCACTTTACAACAGAAAAGTATCCTGGAAGACAATTATTGCAGGTACTTAATAATTAACCCCGTGTCCCCGTGGATACTTCACGTATAAAGAAGTATCTTCATAGGAACTTTTTGTGCAGAAAATTATTTTCATAGGAAGTTTTCATAGAGGAAAGTGTCTTCCTTTAGAACTTTTTTTACAGAACTTTTCTTTATGTCTTCATACGAACTTTTCATATAGAAAAGTGACAACATAGGAACTTTTTATACAGAAAAGCGTCTATATAGGAAGTTTTCACATAAAAACGTATATTCATAGGAACTTTGTATACGGAAAAGTGACTTCACAGGAACTTTTCATACAGAAAAGTGTTTTCATAGAAACTTTGTTATACCAAAAAGTGTCTTCATAGAATCTTTTCGTAGGAAAAGTGTCTTCCTTTGGAACTTTTCAAGTGTCTTTATGTGAACTTTTCTTATAGTGAAGCATCTTCATAGGAACTTTTCATATAAAAAATGACGTCATAGGAACTTTTTATAAAGGAAAGCGTTTTTATAGAAAAAAACAGAAAAAAGTCTTCATAGGAATTTTTCACACAGAAAAGTGTTTTCAAAAAACACGCAAAACAGTTGTCTTATTTATGCCTCTCACAAACAAACTAAACATGTTATATGGATAAAACCAACAACATATTTTCAAAACGGGTGTACCAACATAAAAACAAAAAAAAAATCGAAAGTCGAATGTAAGGAGCCCGCGAAATTTCAAAATTCACCAAGAATTTGTTGTTTCGACAAGATAATGGTTCTAAGCATACGTCATATATAGTCCGCGCATGGCTAATTTATCACTGTAAGCAATTAAAAACCACTCCTCAATCACCGGATTTAAATCAGATTAAACGTATTTAGGAGTTGTTGGAAACACAAATTCAAAAGCACAAAATAACACCGAACGAAACCCTGACCACAGCCATAAATATTGATTGGGGAAAAATTTCTGCAAATGATACAAACACCATAGCAAAAGCATGCGCCGATGTTTGAAAGCAGTTATTAAGGCTAAAGGAGGTCTAACAAAGCATTGAATATAATGTTCGCTGGCTCCTTCCTTATAACAATATTAAAAAATTTTGAATGTACGAATATTTTTTTGTGTACTTATTTTCGTTTTCGTTAGTTTTTTATGTATCAAAAATGAATTGAATCGATTTTTGTTGTTGCAAACGTACATAGGGTGATTTTTTAATTGTGGTTTTTTTTTAAATCGAATAAAACACTCAAATTTGCATCATATATTAAAATCTTTTATTGGAATCGATAAATTGATCTTTGCCATTTCATTTTTAAAGGTAATTTCATGTAAATGTTGTCCGCGGCTCCGTCTCAAAAATGCCTATTTGGAAGATCCAATTTTTCGTCACTTTTTCGTGCATTTCGGCCTGTATTTCACGAATAACGCTTGTTATGTTATGCCGTAAGGCTTCAATAGTGTTCGGCTTGTCCGCATAGACTAACGACTTAACCCCACAAAAAATAATCAAGAGGCGTTAAATCACAAAATTTTGGGGACCAACTCTCAGAGTCAAATCGAGAGATGAGCTGCTTACCAAATTCATCCCTCAATATATCCATTGTTTCACTAGCAGTGTGTTACGTTGCACCGCCCTGATGAAACCACATGTCAACTACGTTCAACTCAGCCATATGGGGCAAAAAAATTCCTTGTGGTTGAGTAACACATGCCCAATCGCTGAGAACGGCGAGTAATTAACATTTCACGATCGTCATTAACGCTGGTCGCTACGGCTGCAATATTTTCTTCGGTACGCACTTTATGCATGCCACCATAAAATGGTCGTATCAAACGATGCACATTTGTCACAAAGCACGATATTAGATAACGATTTCAACGATTTGCAATCGTTGCTTGTTTGGTAGTCTTTCCATGATGAAATGGCAGAGTATACTGTACATTTTTTATTTTGACAGATGACGTTTGGACGCCATTACCAACCAGTGCTGCCAATGTTAAAAACTTAAATCTTAAAAAATCACCCTATATAATAAAAACACCGCTGTTTTTAAATAAATTTTGTTTGTATGTTTAAATAATTTTGGGTCAGGTTTCAGTTGTGGGTATATAGGCCTAATATCGTCGCTATTGAGGAGATTGGATGAATTGAACATGGATGCTCTCGACGCAAAAAAAAAAATACCTTGGCATAAGTTTATTTTGTCCGGGGGGGAAATACTTTGAAGGCGATGAAATAGATTTGAACATCTTTTGAAAGATATAAAAACTGATGTTATTTTCTGGACACAGTAGAATGTTACCAGAATTCCAAAAAATTTGGAAATTTTTCAAATGTGTATAACCCCGAAAAGAAATGTGCCGATGTATAGCAGTTTTAAATAAGATTAACTCATATGCAAACATCTTATTATTATTATTAATGAAAATACAACCTTGTGTTGTGTATTCTAAAACGATATCTTTCAAAATGTAAACAGTGATGGTTACTGCAAACAAATATAGCACAACTATGTTTTGTTTACTCAGTTCGCAGTGAAGAAAAACCCCAAGAAAAAAATTATGAACTTTGTTCATTTTGGGAATCCTGTAGTGCACTGTGGCGACAGTGGCGCGATGGTTAGCACACACGACTATCGTTTGCATGGTCATGGGTTCAATCTTACATACAGCCACCTTGTCATTATTTGAACTGCGATCACCTCAACGTGTTTGACAAACACTTCGAATGGCCGAGTGACTAATAAGTCTGGTTAATGCTTCTCAAACTATGATGTTCGGAATTGTCGTTAAACTGTAGGTCTCGTTGAGTGAGCCTAAAAATAGAATGCGTTTAAACTCTCTCATATATCATTCATGGGAGACGAGGGAATTTAGTTGTTCTTTTTTCTCATAACTAACGCTGGATGACAGATTAAAATCCCAATCAAATAAAAACGTCATTTATTTTAAAATTCATCAAACCAGTTACATTTTAAATAAATTCACACAAATGCGTCCCACTGCCCACTGTATCAAAACGTTGCTTGGCAGTTTCTTGCACGAAGCAAAAAGTCTCGACACAACGTGTGACTCATTTAACAAAATGCAAATTATTATTATCCGTTTTTTTTTTTTCTCAAACAAAATGGAAGAACGAAAAAATTAACGCAAATCTCATGATTGATATTCATGATCATTAGAAACAGGTTGTTTTAGCTGAATTCTGTTTGTTTGTTGTTTTTTTATTTTCTTTTGTTCTCTCTTATGAATAATTTATTGGCCACTATTGTGGCAGTGATTATTATAAATTTAAATTTTACCAGATAATATAAAGTCGGCGGTGCGTAGGTTTTCAACACCACCACCCATGTGAGCAAAATCTCCATCTCATGTTGTTTGCCATTTCAATCAGATGACATATTTCAGAGTTGTTCTTATGGTCGCGTGTACTGAGTAGACTGAATGGGATAACTGTTGTTACAGTCGGTTTCCGGTTACCGTATAGAGTGTTTAGAATTTCTCCAATGAAATACATTTTAATGAAGCTTATTCCCATATAAATTAATATTATAATAAATTAATTATTAATACCTTCTTTTGTCTTTTTTGGGATATCTTTGTTTCAATAACGATTCTATATGCGACCTGTATATTTTAAAGCGCTTTCTCATATCTATTTCATTAATGTTTTAGACTGAGATCGTTTTAAACCAAATTTATGACGTTCGCATTTACAAGCAGTTTTCCGTCCGAATTTAAAACACAAATTTTTTCTTGCATCGAATTTAGTCACTGCGATAGCGCAGACAATTTAAAGCAAAATTAAAAAACCATTTGATATTTAAACTTATCATAAATATTCAATAGATGATCGAATAAGATATAACTGGTTTTCTTGTTATTTTATCTATTTAGAATCATCAAGACTAACTACTGGTAATTCAACATTAACCCATTAAGGAAAAATTGCTTCACAAACAATATTTTGCAAATCGCATACGAATGATCGGTTTAACCCACATATGCTTAAATTTATATTTTTCAAGCAGTTGAATAGACTTCAGCCAAATATGGGCACAGATAATGCTTAGCTCTGAAAATGAAAATGAGTAACACTGACCCAACCTTCTGGTATCTATCATGCAAATTAATCGACTTATGAAAATTTATTTGCCCTTGTAGTGCCTAATTAGTAAAGTGTAATAACTCAGGTTTCCGTCAAACGTATTACATTTGACAATTCATTTACATTCATATCATTCACTCAACTACATTAAATTCGACATCGATTATTAGGCATCAGGCGTTTTATAGACTTCGTTCTGCAAATGAAAATGGACTACATTGACAGGTCCCTTAGATTATCATCCACTCAAATTGGTTGAAGTCAAGCAATTAATGTTTGATCTTTAACGTTTGATCTGCAATTTCTTTGATCGAAATCAATCAAGCAATATTTGATCTACAATTTCTTAGCGAAAAGGTCAAGAGACAAAAAATTTGCTTCTTTCACTGTTTCTTAAAACTCCCTCTACTGGTATCCAATACACTTTTGTAGCAGCCAAAAACATATTAACTGAATGTATAAGTAAGCTAACTCACATGACTGAAATGACTGGACTGGTAAAATAAAATCTGTTAAGTCCATGTGATTTTTACTAAATTAAGTTTAAAGTCAGAGTTATTAATTCAAAAATTATTGAGTTTAAACCAGAATTTTACTGTGAACATCAACATTTTTGCCAATAAAGTAGAATATTGAAAAGTTACAACACTGTAGTTTATAGTAGTTGTTAAGAGCTACCAATTTATTGCTTTAAAAACTGCCGGTCTGGCAATGCTGTCAGCTGTTAAATACCTGGCATCTGAGGTATTATTTATTTACTGAAAGATTTGTAATTTATGAATATGGGTCGCTTAGCAACCGAGGAACGCAAAAAAATAGTTAAAACTTACTCCAAAAATGGTGATTCAAACGTGGGCACTTTTTGTGCATTACGGGGTGATTGTGGTCGTCGTAATAGATCTACCGTGCAAGGGAGTGGCAAGATTACAAAAGAAATTTGAAGAGAGCGGAAGCGTTACAGCTTGGTGTGACGAATTGGAGGAGAAGCGCAGAAGATCGAAGCGCTTGGAATTATTTTCTACGGGCGGCGTATAATAGATAAGGCTATCTATTCCAGTCGCCACATAAGAAGAAGAAGGAAGCGTGTGGCAGATAAACCGAATTTGTCGATTCCGCGGTGTTCTCAGCAAGTGGGCTTATCTCAAGGCTTATTATGGCGTATTTTGTATTTGGATTTCCACCTCTATCCATATAGAGTCCAACTCACGCAACAATTAATGCTGACTGACCACTCACAATGCCGTAGATAAGCAACAGGCTTTCAATGCTGATCTTTCGAACAAAATTTTCTTGAGCGATAAAAATCATTTCTCATTCGATGGTTACGTCAACAAGCAAAATTGTCACATATGGGGCTCGAAGAACCCAGAGGTGATTGTGAAAAATCCATTTCATCCGGAAAAAGTGAATGTTTGGTGCGAATAAAGGTCTGGAATTGTCATTGGGGCGTACATTTATGGAAATTGGCATTGGAGAAACCGATATCGCCAATTCAGAACGCTATAACCATATAATAATGTACTTTTTTCAGCCTGAAATTGAAAATTATTAACTAGATGGTGCGTGATTTCAACAAAACGTTGCCACACAACACGACCTATTTTGTCTTTATTTCATGAGAAGTTTCCAGAAAGCGTAATTTCACGTTTGGCGATCTCAACTAGCTACCAAGGTCTTAACGACTAAGAATGTAAAAAATCTATAAATCTCCGCCATTTTTGTCAAAAGTCGTGAAAATATATCCACCAATATGTCAAAATGTTATGTGTTCACCGATGACCACCATTTTTTCCCATCATTCTAATATCATACGAATATGGCATCGATAGAAAACTTCATATTTTAAGGCTATCCAAGAATAGACTGATTTTTGGATTCTTCTTATAATGTGAAGCGTTACTCAGACCGACCAGATGACATCAACGAGAACAAGTTGTATTCGGAACCATGTCTGGTGAACACGGCGGATCGGGCAGTACTTCCCAACTAAGGTTAGACCACAACACTGTCTCTAAACTTGTCACAGGCAGTTACATATCATGCAATTACTGGAAGAAGTTAGATAATGGCTACAATTGGTGAGCGATGTTGAAAATAAGTTTAAATCAATGCCTAATTTGGAAAAACAAGTTTTAGAATATATTGCAAAATTAGACGCATACGGAAAGAAACGCCTATATTATTGATTTTGTAAACGTAAATTGGACCTCAAATATTGTCGTGGTTTTCATTCCATAAAGTTCATAAAATATAGTTATGTTAGCAGCCCAAAACTTGATATATCGTTTTCTGGTATTTAAAATCTCCTTTGATTACCACCACCAAAGAGTTGCAAGTTATACATGATTATATTTTTACACGTTTTTGAGGTTTTTTAAGTGCAAATATCAGCTGCAAAAATTAAAAACTTATAATACATTCTGTCCAAAATTCTCCGAGGATTGATAATTTATGGGGTTATGGGGTTTGTCGAAGTTCTTTCTGCCGCTAGGTTGGCACAACTGTTCTCTATACTGACATGGAGTTTCAGCTCGATATGTATACTAAGTATGTTTATGTACTACGATATTGCTGTTCATCTCAAGTATGCTTTCTAATACAATGAATGAAAGTATTGAAATAAAATATATAAAATTTGGAATTTTTTCAAAATGAAATTTTGTAGACCGAATCGCTTAAAATGGTACGGAAGATTTACGGCGAACCAACCCTATCCAAAACTACTGCCCCTAAAAGCAGTAAAGATGTGGTAGAAGATTTGCATCGCTCTGGTCGACCATCAGAGTTTTCAATTGTAGTTAACATCGATAAAGTGAAGGAAATGGTAGCTAAATATTGCCATTTAAGTTTGAGGGAAGTAGCCGCTGAACGCCCTGTGTGTCACACAACAATTTTTATCATTTTATTAGTTTGTTCAGATATGATACACTGTGGCGCTCCACTAATTCCCAAAGACCTGAATTTTCTTTCAAATGACAATTGCATAAAAATCGCTGACAACATGCCAGAACGAATCATTTCCGACTTCATATTCATAAAACGTATTGTAACTGATGATGAGATATGAGTTTACAAGTTTGACATACAGAACAGTTTACAATTTAGGGAATGGTGCCTTCTAATTGAGCCAAACCCGTGAAAAGTACATAAAAGTCTATTAAATGTTAAGGTAATGTTGGCTGATTTCTTTGATTATTGCATTTGGAATTCTTGCCGGAAAGTCAGAGGGTAAAAGAAGAATATTATGTGGCCATTATGCAGCGTTTAAGAGAGTAAATTTGTCAAAAAAATGAGATTTGTGGACAGAAAACTTATTGATTTTACACAGTGATGAAATACACTCTCACAAGCCGAATTTTTAGCCAAAAACTCAACAAATATCATTGAGGAAGCTCTATATTTACTTAATATGACTTCAGCTGGGCTTTTTCTAAAACTCAAATTGCTATTTTGAGGTATTCATTTTCAGTCGATAGAAGGTATACGAGGTGTGTTCAAAAAAAAAGGTGAATTTTCATTTTTCTCAAAAAATATTTATTTATTTATCAATTTCTATTTTATCTCGCTCAAAGCAGACCCCCTCAGATATAATACACTTTTGCCAGCATTTTTTCCAATCCTCGAAGCAGTTCTGATATGCACTTTTTGGTATGTCCTTGAGTTCCCTCAGCGATTCGGTTTTTATCTCTTCAATCGTCGTAAAACGCCGTTCTTTCATGGGTCTCTTCAATCTTGCGAACAGGAAAAAGTCGTAGGGGCCCAAATTTGATAAATACGGTGGTTAAGACATGATAACGGTGTTGTTTTTGGCCACATAATCTCTCACAAGCAAAGATGGGTCATCAGGTGCATTATCATGATGCAAAAGCCTTGAATATATTTCCACAATTCCGGGCGTTTTTTTCGTATTGCTTCACGCAAACGGCCCATAACTTCAAGATAATACTCCTTATTTACCGTACAACCTTGTATCAAGAACTGCTAATCCACTACGCCATGGGAATCGAAGAAAACAGTGAGCAAAACCTTGACATTTGATTGAACTTGGCGTGCTTTTTTCAATCTTGGCTCGCCTGGACTCTTCCATTGGGACGATTGGGCTTTGGTTTCGATGTTATAACCATATACCCATGACTCGTCACCAGTTATGACCCTTATAAGCATATTTGGATCATTGTTGACGTCATTCGACAATTCCTGAGCGATGCTCATGCGACGTTATTTTTGGTCAAAATGCAACAATTTTGGAACGAACTTCGCTGCCACACGCTTCATGTCCATAATTTCCGAAAAGATTGCATGGCATAAGTCGACCGATATGCCGACATCCTCAGAAACTTCTCTAATTGTGTTCCGACGATTCCCCATAACAATTTTCTTCGCTTTCTCAACATTTTCATCGGTTGTTGATGTGCTGGGGCGTCCAGAGCGAGCGTCGTCATTCACATCTTCTCGACCTTCTGTGAAAAGCTTGCATGACCTGTAAACATTTTTTTGACTCAGAGTACTCTCACCGTATGCCACTGTCAACATTTTAAGTGTTGTTGAGCACTTAATTTCATTTTTTGCACAAAATTTGATGCAACTTCTTCGATCCATTTTATTTCGATAGCAGAAAACTGCCGTACACGCAAAACACTTGTCTTATTTATGCCTCTCACAAACAAACTAAACGTGCTATGTGGATTAAACCTTCAACGTACCTTCGAGACAAGTGTACCAACATAAGAAAAAATCGAAATTCGAAAGTAGCCCGCGAAATTTGAAAATTCAACTTATATTCAGTTTGCAAGAACTGAAGTCTTTTGTGGAAAATGCGTTAGCTAAAATGTTTTAATGATTGGATTATTCACGTTGGCAAGAGTGTATTGTTTCGAGAAGGCCTACTTTGAAGGCTATACAATCGATTTTGAATCAATAGAAATTGTGTTGTGTTTTATCCACGCAAATTATCTCATCAACTAAAATTGTCATACATACTGGCTATATTTGGTAATGATTTATTTGATGAACTCTTAGCAATTCCAATTTGCCTGATTCTCTAATACCATGTAATTAATGAGCGGTAAAATGTCTGGTTATATTTACTTTCTGATGGTATATAAATCTTTTCAATATAAAATGACAGTAGTCTTCAAAAGCTGCCTAATTTACTAACAGAGTTTACTCATATTATCGTCCACTAATCACTGATCTTTATGAACCAATTTCAGCAATTTCCTGAGAACCTCTCAGTATTAACATTCTTGTCTTGTACTTAGTTTTTGCAGACGTATATAAATTGCAATTAAGCATGAGATCGTTAGGTTTATTTAGCTTTGAAAAATTTGTAAAACTCTAATGAATATGTTTTCTTCCACATTACACGTGCAAGGTTCGTGTCTTAAGTCTTTTGTATTTCTGTTCTATTCTGACGCAATCTTGTGATAAATCAATAATTGTTCTTTAATATTATTATAGCATATGGCATTCCTAGTGACAAACAGACCACTACCATTAACAATTTCTATTACAATCGGTTAAATACACATGTTCGACACTTTATATCCATTTATTCCATAAATGCAACATCAAATCATTTATAATGCAAACTTATATTTTGAAATCTATTAAGACATAAATTACTTTATACAATACTTAGATCATTAAATGCAATAAAGTAAAACATTTACAGAATACTTGCTGATGATTCATAGAAAAGGTTTTATGACTGTCACTGAGGCTTTCGATTTTGAAATGGTTCTCATATAACCAGTTTCATGGGCGATTGTTTTGTTTGACTGTGCAGTGCAGTCCAAAGAGAATGTCTTGAGCGGTTCTAGCGCTTTGATATACGTTGGATTTATGCGGTTTGTATTTTTGCAAAATAGAAAAAAAGCAATCTAACGTTTTATGAACATGATTTAAGTGTATAGAATAATATGGCTAAACAACAACTAGAACTAAGAAAAATCCCCATGATTTTTAATTGTGCTCGATGTCTGAGTTTCACATGATTGTCTTTGTCATGTTTCTTGCATAAAATTTGCTAATTTAATGGTATAATTTATAATTTGAATGTCAATAATAAATCTTAAGCAGAGCGACTAACTAACCTGAAAAAAAAAACAAAACTTGATCTGAAATTAGTTTTAGATTTAGATTTAGATTCAATCCAGTGTTTCCAAAACATTGATCAAATGGGGGGTAGTTTTTAAAATACTAATCCTGAAAATTCAACTAAAGGTCATTTAGTTATTTGTTGTAAAGATATTGTGGTGTACAGAGTTAGTGCAACGTCTAGAAATTTTGATTCTAAGCCATTCAAAATGCACATCGATCAACTGATAACCATCTTTTGAATTGACTTAGCCTTGCCTGCTTTTATATCTGTCCGTCTGTTCATGTATTGTGTGTTCAAGGACCGTCACCGAAACTAAATCAAATCCGAAAATTGTTTTGATTCGTTTAAAGTTTCTTGAACTTAAATCAAAAATATTCAAAATTTGTGTTCTGATTCCGGAAACGAATCAAAGTGACTATTTTCTTCATATCAAGCAATATAACGAAATATTGAAAAAAATATATGCATTTATTTTGAAAATTTCAGTAGTTGACGAAAACTTCCGTACATTTTATAAAAACTTTGGTAAGAATACTTTCGCCTATTGACAATTCGTTCGTCTATCATTTTGAATATTTTATGGAATCCGACTGTCAGAATCATAATCATTTCTAATTTCGTTTCGGGTGTAAAAATCATGGATTTTGCACCATGATAACGCACCAGCTCACACATCGATGCTTGTGCGTGAGTTTTTGGCCCCCGCTGACTTTTTCTTCTTTCCAATTTTTCATGATAATTTTCTCCTTTTACTAAGAATTTACGTAACCAATTAATTGTAAACGAAAAGAAATTTTAAATACATGTTAAGTAATTTAAAATGTCTGCATCAGAAACAAGAAAAAAAAATGGCAAAAACGTTTACTATTCTCACAACAGATCGACAAGTACTATCTCTATGTCGATTATAAAGCTGCCTTCGATAGCCTGATACCGCAAACTCTGTTTGAAGCCATGTCCGAGTTTGAAATTCCTACGAAGCTTATATGTCTTTGTAGCATGTTGCTGACTGACACGAAGTCTCTAGTATAGATTAGCCGAAAATCTAAGCGATCCTTTTTACACCAAACGAGGGTTTAGGCAGGGCGACAGTCTATCGTTCGACCTCTCTTCAACATACTATTGGAGATGATTATGAGAAAAGCTGCAGTTAACACGACTGGTACCATCCTTAATAAAAGCCATATAGTACTAGCATATGAAGATGACATAGACATTGTTGGGCGAAAACTGCGAGATGTTATTGCAGCTTTCTCAAGCATCGAGAAGGAAACAACGAAAATGGGTTTGTTGGTAAATGAGAATAAAACAAAGTTATTGGTTTCAACGAACAAAGTGTCTACTCGTTTGGGACGTTGTGTGAACGTTGCCAACCATAATTTTGAAGTGGTGAAAGAATTCATCTACCTCAGTTCCGCTACAAACAAAACAAATGATGTCAGCATGGAGATAAAGAGCAGGGTACTGCTTGCTAACAGATGTTACTGTGAGCAAAGCAACCGATCCAATAATAAACCCCTCTCTCGACAAACAAAAATCCGACTATACCAGACGCTGGTTCTACTTGGCTTGTTATATGACGCAGAATCCTGGGTAATGACGCAAACGGATGAGTCAGTACTGGCAGTTTTCGAGAGGAAAATACTCCAGAAAATATATGGACCCATCATGGTTAACGGAAAGTATCAGCGTCGCCTAAACAAGGAGCTGCATGAGCTATATGCTGACATCGACGTGATCAAACGCAATAATAAACAGCGATTGCGTTGGCTGGGTCATGTTGTGCGGATGGACCGAAATGCTCCGGCACTTAAAGTTTTCGACAACGAACTCGATGGACGGCAAAGAAGAGGTGGACCGAAACTCCGTTGGAAGGGCCAGGCTTCTGAAATACTGTCGAAACTTGGTGTGACGAGAAGCGCAGAAGATCGAAGCGCTTGTAATTGTTTTCTACGGGTGGCGGATAATAGATAAGGATGTCTATTCCAGTCACCACCTAAGAAGAAAAAGATTCTCACAACAACTGCCATTAAAATACTTTTCTTTCATCCGCCTTTTTAGTGTAATTAAAAAGAGCTTTCCAAGAATCAGATAATGTGCTCACATGGTACAGAGTTATCCATTTTTCGGTTTTAAATTTAAAGTTAAATAAAACACACTTAAAGCTTTGTCGATGTAACTTTTATTACATTATAATCCTTGGAGCCTGACATTATGAAATACAATCATTTAAATGACCGCCTCTGTATTGGTTCCAGCAATGGTTCCTTATATGTAGTTTCCGAATACTTTTTCGCACATTTCGGGCGGTACATTTGGGGATTATCTGCGTAAACACGGTCGTTGACGTAGAAATACAAAAAAAAAGTTTGTCATTTAAATGACCGCTTCTGGTTTGGTTGTAGCAGTGGATCCTTTAAGACCAGTTTCTGTTTACTTTTTCGCACATTTCGGGCGGTACATTTGGGGATTATCTGCGTAAACACGGTCTTTGACATAGCCATACAGAACAACATTTAAGGGCGTCAAATCGTATAATCTTGGTGACGTCGCCAAAACGCTTTTTGGCAATAAAGCCAAAATCGATTGTGTTGGATCACGTTTGAATAAACGCTTTTGTAGTAAGTTTTAACTATATTTAAGTGTTGTTAAACGATCGATATTGGTAAATGGCACATCTTTCACTTAATGAATAACACTTCAGATGACGCGTATTTAACAGCTGACTGTCATTGCCAGACCGGCGGTTTAGAAACCACTAAATGGATAAACATGTATTTGTGGAAAGCTATCAAAATACTATTCTTTTGGAATGACTTCTTGTTTTTTGCAGGGAAACTTCCTGTTTGTAATAACACCACAAAAAATCAGTTGCAATAACGTCGGTAGAATTTAAGAGCCAACTGAATGTGTTGTTTTTTGTTACAGCTCTGCTGTAACAGAATTGAATATATGACAAATTACACCATCTTGTTAGAACCACTTTGAGGTCAAAGCGGTTCTATATTCGGCGAAGTTTTGGAGGGAAAAAATCGCTTTCAAAATCTTTACCCATCTTTAAGGTATTTTATCAATAAATCGCATGTTTATTTTCTAATAATAACCATTCGAACGCTTCAGCTTTCTTTCGATCTCTTAGCTAACATTCTAATTTTTGATGGAGCAGGAACCGAAGCTTTGAAGACATGACTGTAAAATTTCAAGTCGTTTCCCAAATAGCAGATTGTTTTTTTGTCTTTTGCCACTGTCCCTCGTCCAGTGGTTGTTTGTACACGGATTTAAGTGGGTGATTTAAGTTCGTATGCCGACTGTTGAAGAATTAGCTGTCAATGTTACAATTCTTCTTTCAATTCAATTTTAATGAATGTATCAAATTCTATCCATACTGAGTGGATAGTACGCGACCAATCGCACGAACTATTTGTCATACTTAGTCATGATAGTGATACAAAGGCAAGTTGAAGTAGTGAGGTGAATAATAGTTTTATCCCACTGTAAATAGTAAATTAATATGTAGAAATCTTCAATCAAAGACATCAATATCACCAGCGTATGCTTATCCTTTTGCATATTTTGTCTCTATTTTTAAGAAGGAATGCAGATAATTTAGTAAAATAGAGGACATAATCAATGTTGATTGTCATACACAGGATAATGAAATATGTGATATCAATATGTTAATAGTATTGTAAATCCTCTCTAAAACGTACTTTCTTCACACATTAATAACAAATTGAAATCTAATACAAATTGTAAACTTTTACCCCAAACTCACAAAAATTAATTGAAAAAAAAGCAATCAATTTATTATATCGTGTACATATGTTATGTATCACATATATCTATCAATGCCTCAGGTCATGCTCACATGAACAGTATACCGATTTTGACCATCATACAAAAAACAAAACCCCCCAATTGGCTATTGTGGTCGGCTGACACACAACCCAAGTGAATGTATGTCGGATAAAGAATAACTTGTAATAAACAATTGTAAATCTACAAAATGTATGCAGCCATTTCGCAATTGTCGAAAGAGAAAAAGACATTCGAACTTGTATGGATCGTATATGAGCCAACATTCACATATAAACTGCAATTGATTGGTGAAGTTGTACATTTTGACTTTTACATAAAGGTTAATATCAGCAGCAGCAGCAACAACAACGACAACAACAACCGCATTAGTTTTTCCTCAGCTTCCTTTCTCTTCACAATTCGGTGGAGATAGAAAGGCAGCCAAAAGGAAAGCAAATAAATTAGTTCTCAAGGGACAGGAAAAACGAAGAAAAACAGGGTCAACATTAACTGATTTTTTCCCAAGTAAAATAACCGCAATTGCGCGCTTGTGTCTTAAGTCTTTCGTTTTGGTCCATTTGCCACCGTTCATTGGTTGGTGCTTTTGGTTTTTTTTTTTTTTTGGTTTCTTTCTATATATTGCACGTCTTACTTGTAAGTGTTGAAATTATTTTTATATCACTAGAGTTACCAGGTATTTTTTCGAAATTATAAATCTCTAAAATACCAGTTTGATACTTGGGTTAGGTGGACTTGTGTGCATTGATTTTTAAACCACAGGAGGTCATTGCATGTTTCAGGCTATTTTGTTTTCTATTAAAATCCTGCTGAGTTTCGTTGTTTGTGTATATTGGAATGCTGTTGATTTTGATATTAATCTAATAGCTTTTAGCATTAAATTTTACACCTAAATTTTGAAATATAACC
This sequence comes from Philornis downsi, assembly GCA_019455685.1. NCBI lineage: Eukaryota > Metazoa > Arthropoda > Insecta > Diptera > Muscidae > Philornis > Philornis downsi. The sequence goes on from JAHXMU010000397.1 coordinate 137,420, forward strand.
AAAAGCCTAATAGAGTTAAATATATTTAATTGGTAACAAAATTTATACAACTTAATGCTTGCTGCAATTCCAAGTTTGCCTTTGTTTTCTGCTCAAGACTAAACAAGAATTATTGCAGCAAAAAAATTAGTATTCCTTATTGAATAAGTTTCTATTAATTCTAAAAATTGTTGCTCTTAAAACAATTCTGTGAATGCAAGAATTTTGAATTTAATTGTTATAATTTTAATTTTATAACACACAGATATAATAAGATGATCTCATTGATTTTTTTATATATTTCATTAAGAGATCATCCCAACTTTAATCGAACTTTTACTTAAAACTTTCCAAATCGTTATATTATATGAAAGGATAATATGAAATTCAGCTGTCAAATCTAGGCAATATTCGTTTGGTAGGAAAAACTTTTTCATGCGAGAATTAGAGCCATTTCTGTGGAAATATGAATCTTTTTCAGTATTTTTTCTAATATTAAAATTATTTATACAATGACTAAAAACAGTATGTGATGATATTTAATAGAAAAGGTTGGAGCAATTTCAAATTAAAGTCCGCGCCACCAGAATAGGTTCAAACATTTGACGGAAATAACTGCAAAGTGGTGCAACAAAAAGGGGTGGAGAGGGCTGTGCCATTATTTTTATGTTGCATGCAAACGTTTTTAAGAGTAGAACAGGAAAAATAATTGGAAAATATTTATCGTACCACTGGGGAGACTACTTTAGTTTGCCTCGTCAAAAATGTATACATTAAATATGCGTCATCAGAATACGTTTAAATAAAACAGTGGTAATTTTTATTATAAAAATATATTTTTTTTAATTTTTAGTTATATTTTAACAGTAAGTTAAGCTAAACATAATAACTTATACTTCCTGCTTTGCTTAAAATTACCTCAAAAATGCTTTTAGGCATAGATTTGTACAGGGACGTGATATATTCTTTTTCCAAGCCTCTCTTATTGCCAAATTAAAGTGACTTTATCATCAAATTGTTGACCGGACTCGTACACTTTCCTCACAAGCCATCCATCGGAGGCCACTCCAGGACATTGACGTTTTGCTCGCTTATCCATGATTTTACAACCCTTGCATTGCGGATAGGAGCATTATCTTGTTGGAACGTCCATTGCAAGGGTCCAAAAATGTTGGAAAAATCCGGAAAGTCCTTTTGGAGTACCCCTTTGTAGCAATTGGCATTCAGTTTTGTCATTAAAAATTGTAAATCGACTTGGTCATAGTAGGAGATCGCTCCCCACACCATTACTCCTCCTTCGCACCTAAGCCGGCAGTCCAAATGTAATTGTTCTTTTCTTATATTATGGAAATAAAAGTTATATCCATCCAGACCATCAAGAATAAACTTCTTCTCGTCGGAGAATACGACCAAATGCCACTCCTGGTTCCAATTCATGTGTTGCTTAGCAAAGTTTAATCGTTCTTCTCTCCGATCGGGATTTAATGGATGTTTTTTCTGCAATTTGTATTCTTTTTAAGTACACGGCTCCTTTAATTACTCGTCTCACTGTAGAAAGACTAGCAGCCACACCCGTTTTAGCATTAATTTTTGCTACAGCATGGTCAGCATTCCATGGTATTACTTTTAGGAGGAGTCCTTCCTTCCTTTGGTAGAATTTTCGTACCTCGCATCTATTCCAGTATATTTCAAATATCCTTATTGTTTGCTATACTCGTATAACGACTATAGACGTTTCTTGAAAGATGGAAAGATGGTTCGCCTCTCGTTTTATTCATTGTACTGTTCCCTTGCAGCACGCTGCACAGTGGGATTCCTTCATACATTTTTGTGCAATAAATATAAGGAGTTGTCGTAGAGTTTTGAAATTCAGCATAGAGCGTTTTATGACGTAGAGTAGCAAAAATATAAAGTTTTATCCAAATCTACCACGCCCATCGGCCACCGCCCATACAACTCAAAATGAAATTTTCGTATAAATCTTATTCTGTTGGGTAGAAATTTTTGTAACTTGGCATGGATCATCTGTACTACGGAAACAAAAATTTTGTAAAGTTTCATCCAAATCGACCACGCCCATCGCCTATATTACTCAGAAAAAATAACCATTTCACCCACTACCCGCCTGACTTATTTTCTGTAAAAATATTTAGTAGGATTGCCTAAAATAAAATAATTAGTTACATGTGTAAGGAAACTTATTTACTTATTCATCTATCATTTCTTTTACAATATCATCTAACTCCAAATGTTGTTTACGGGGTTGACGCCTTATTTTACTAAGAAAAGGATCTGATGACACCAAGAGACGGTTGAAAACATCAGAGTTAGTTGCCATTCTATTGCATTTTCTTGAAAACATCAGTCTATATTTTCTATAATCCTTGTTGCGCGCTTCTTCTGTTCTTCTGTTTTGTCTTTATTTCTTTGCTTAATTTGTAGCGTAATTTCTTGTGACTTTTTTCATAAAATTTATAACTTTGTTCAGCAGTATAAAATATTATAAGGATTTTTTTTCTATAAATCGCAATAATATACTCCCTTCCTTCATTTTATTGCAGTCAGAGCATGGAGGTCGCCGGAGCTAACCTTTTTTTCATCCAAGGAAAACTTAGAACACTGAAATTTCTAGGGCTTTTTTTTTAAATTTAAATATTTTCGAAACTATTTATGCTATCCAGTTGTCTTTTTTTCTTAAAGAATCACAAAATACCATATTTTTAGAACATCATGACATAAAATAGTTAAACGAACAACAAATATGCATATACAGGCCCTGAAGTTGCATTAAAATCTTAGTCGTTTTGCGCTTTACTTCTCCCAAGCATTTTTAAGTAATTATTTTGCGATAAAAAATTATTTTTTTCAAAAAAGCAATGATGAATTTCTCTTAACTAAACAATTCCGTACAAAATTGCATCATTACATTTTTAATATTTTACAGTCGAAAAATAGACTTTTTGCACTTAGAATATCACTGTGCGCTGTACAATTGCCTACTTAGATGCATTGTGATATTTCTCACAGTAGCAGAGATTGTTTGAAAGCGAGTTTTACACCCAGGAACAATGGCAGGTACCTTCAAATGTATAAGGTTTATCCTTTTTTTCGTTTTCAAGTAAAGTTAAATGAAACACACATAAAGCTATTGATTTCGATGAAACTTCTATTCCATTATAATATTTCGTCCTTGCCATTATATACAAAATACAATGTTATTTAAATGATTGGTTGCAACAGAAGATCCTTTTGAGGTTTCTTCAGCATCACTTTCGAAAGAATACGGCCCAATGACAACTCCAGACCAAAATGCACACCAAACAGTCACTTATTTCGGATGTAGTAGCTTTTCCTCAATCACATTTGAAGAAAAATTTGTTTGATTGAGAGCCCACTTTTGAATCGCCTCTTTTGTAGTAAGTTTTATGCATTCTTTGGTTGTCAAACGATCATATTCGTAAATGGTAAACATTTTACTATCCCACAGCCTTGCCAGACCTGCGTTTTTGAAACCTCTAAATGGATAATCGTATACAAGACATTACTGCAGCGTAATTGGTGGAGTTTGCAGGTGTAGGTTGTGACTACCTCAGGGAAGCGCAGCTTTGCAATGCCCAAATTTCTTATTTTCATGAATTGCGTATTTCACAAGATGGTGGTCATGGTTTGTGTTGGAAACACAGATCATGGATCACGCATTTCCATCATACTGAGTGAAAGCATTTCATCTATTATTACATAACTAATCTCGTGTCTTCTATGTCGATCAGAGGACAATGAAGTTATGTTGAGGATATTTTTGTTTTGGAATTCGGCTCCACCTACTACACTGTTCCTCGGCGTTGTCAGAGGTGTTGTTATATAAACTTAATTTACAAATCAAGAGCATCTTTATTTACTTTTTTCGAATTAGAATCTCGCACACAAATGTTGGTCGTGACCAGAGTATTTGTAAACTTTATTTTAGATCTTACAATCATTGCTTTCCTTCGGGGGGCGTATCAACAAATATTAAATAAAGTTTGTTGCCTTGGTGCCGTCTATGGTAGTTCGATACTCTCTAAATTCAGCATATCTCCTTAATGAATCCAGCTTCATTCTAAAAAATTTCAAATTTCCCAAATTTTCACATAAGTCTCGTTAAAAATCCACAATTCGCTGCATTACTTTAAAAAACATGGACTTGTACTTTCAAGACATCCATCATAGTTTCTAATCTCCAACCAGCAATCTCATTCGCTTATATCTGATGTAACGAAAGCCAAATAAAATTACAAAAAATAACAACTTTATAAAAAATTGTTAAAAAATTGTTAACTTCAATACCCCCACCCCAACATTGCTACAAATACCACAAACATAAAAACACAGCAAAAACAAAAAAAAAACACCTTTGAAAAGAGTCATAATTTTTCATTGATTGCCTGTCAGTCAAACCAACAACAGAGAGCGCTGTGGCAAAATGTTTTATAACCAATGGCTATAAACCATTGATTTGGTCTATAATAACTGGAATAAATATTGGTAACAGTAGCAAACTCCAGTCGCCACCGCTTGCAGGTTCAAACCACTCTGGCCTTCAGCTCCCACCCTCCAAACCCTCCCTAATACATCTGCCATCAAAGCTATTATTCATTTTGTCAGAGCTGGAGGTAAAAGTCCAATCGACAAAAATAGCTAAGAAATATAGCAAAATATTATTAAATTACTGTAATTTTTAGCAGCCCGTTTGTTATGGGCCACAATACTGCCTCCTCAGTAAAGTTGGACCGGCTCTGAGGCCACGGAAAAATGTGTGTTCTCATTGTTGTTGTTGTTGTAGTCCCGTCAATCCTCAAGAACAGCACTTGGCCATCTACTATTCATTCTTCTACTGGCAGAGTCATATTCGCGTCTCTGTAGTTGTTGTTAACGTTTATTAACTTTAAGAGGATTTTCTGTTTTAAGAGTCTCTTTGTCTTGCAGTGGCTGCTGTGAGCCTTCCGGCCATTTAATATGAGCTTGCAACAAATAAAGAAGGGGCGTCTCCATGATTAGTAATGGTATTACCTAGTTGTTATTGTTGTTATGGAGGATTTTGTTGCGGTGGCTGCTACTGTTTGCAAGTTTAACATGATTTGGTTTTATTAGAGAGGGAAAAAAATAACTGATTATTGTGTGATTTTTCACTTTTCATCTTAAAATCTTAAAATGGAAAGGAGATTCATGGCGATAGGTGATGACGAGGTATTAATTTGAATAAATTTGTATAAAACGAATCGAGTCAAAAGATCAAAAGATGTGACATTTGCAGAAGATAAGAATCATATTTGGAAAGTTGTTAACGAATCGTTATTTTATAGTCTACATATAGATATAACTATCATAAATGCAAAACCTTCTCAACAAAGTTTTGTATCCGCCATAAAGTCAAATTCGTAAGCGATAAAATTTAGAACACTTCTTAGTATCTCGCTTAACGAAAACATGATTTTAAATCCAAACGCCATGTTTAGAAAGTGAATCACATATTTCATACCAGTTCACGAAGAAACATATCAGGGCTTCAATCGAATAAATTTTAATAGCGTGATACAATGAATGATGAATTAATAAATTGCAGGTGCAATGTATTACGTGTGCAACTAAGTCCCCGCTGTTTGCCAATAGATGGCGCTAGCTGTAAGTTCTAGTCGATTCTGCCATAACCTAAACATCATGTGCCAAGCTTAGGCATATGGTAAATATACCGCCTCGACACAATAGTGATTTTCTTTCGACGTCATATTCTTTTGGTTATGTGAATTTGTATGATTTTGTGCCAAATAATCGTCATATGCGGGAGTATTGATTTTCTTCTTTCAATCGAAGAAAACGGCGGCTGAAACTCATCGAGAGCTTCAAAACATTTGCCGGAGATGCTGCTTTAAGTGAAACGACGTGTCGAGATTGGTTCCATCGCTTTCAAGACGGTGATTTTGACATGAAGAAAGATGAAAAACCCTCAAAGACGCAAAATTGACGGCACTGCTTGATGGGCATCAAACGCATCAGTATTCGGAGTTACCCGCTAAGCCATTTCCAAGCGATTGAAGGCGTTGGAAATAATTCAAAAGCAAGGAACGTGAGTTCCTTATGAGTTGAAGGCAATGGGGGTTGAGCCTCATTTTTTCGCCTGTGAACAACTGCTTCAGCGACAAAAAAGGAAGGGCTTTCTTCATCGTATTGTAACGGGTGATGAAAAGTGTACTTATTATAGCAATTCAAAGAAAAGTCATGAGGGCTGCCCGGTCATTCGTCTACGTAATCGCCTCGGCCGAATATTCACGCTGCGTGGGTTAAGCTCTGTATCTGGTAGTACCAGATCGGTGTTATTTATTATGAGCTGTTGAAACCAAGTGAAACCATCACTGGGGATCAATATCGACTTCAATTAACGCGAATGAGCCGAGTTCTGTGCGAGAAACGCCCACAACATGCGGAGAGGCACGAAAAAGTAATTCTTCAGCATAATAACGCTCGGCCTCACGTGGCCAAGCCCGTTAAAACCTATCTGGAAACTCCAGACATTACGCACCAATAAAAGATTTTCCATTTAGTAGTTTCAAAACCGCCAGTCTGGCAAGGCTGTCAGCTGTTAAATATCTGTCATGTGAAGTGTTGTTTATTTCGTGAAAGGTTTGCCATTTACGAATATGGATCATTTAACAACCGAGGA
>JAHXMU010000398.1:8958-64277 GCA_019455685.1 Philornis downsi
GACGACAAAAAAATAGATGGAGAACAAAATGATATTGATGTTTACTTTCTCGTTTTAGAAAGTATTAAAGTCTTAATACATCAGAAGGAGGACACAGCAGCTTTGTTAATTTTTCAACTTATGAAAAAATCGCATTGCTAATTCACGACACGTCCTTTCTTTTGATATTTTGTTTGGTCAAAACTCTGCTGAGCTTAGCACGTAATCATCGGTTGGTTACTTTGTTGCCTGTAGCCGTGTCTTAAAAAATGTAAGGATATGTTGTTAGGACTTACAGTAAGTGACAGTGGGCATATGCAAAAATAGAATGAAAACGGCAAAATTTTGAATATATATTTTCGGGATTGTACTCTTTACTTTTAAAGCCATGTTGAATTGTCATAATCTGAAATAATCTAAGTGAAGTATTAGCAAAATCATCCATTACATAATATTTGAAAATGAAGGTGCTCTAAAAATCTGAAAATCTGTGTGGACGAACTTAGGTTTTCAAATTAATGAGGAGTGAACCTGAAAACAGGAAAATAATTTGTCAGTTCCATTTCATTTAAGCCAGAACTTGTAAAATAAAAGTTGTTATGTTTTTAAAATCAATATATCAGGCTCTATAATAACAGACACTTTATGCGTAGTTCAAAAATTAGGCAAAAACCGTCTTTTTACATATTTCTTAATACGATACCTTCAAACTCCTCAGTCAATTTATTTACTCGCCAAGCAAAAATAAGCCGAGGGAGTCATTCAAAGAGAATCAAATCAAAAAGAAAAAGAATCAAAAAGAATTTTTACCAATTCAAAAGATGCAATCAATAAATTTTTATCACCTCCAACGAAGCAGTTTGATCTACTACCAAAATCACCGTAGCGAAGTACTTAAAGAAATGGTATTATTTTCATTGATGATTCCAAGCAATTAAAACAAAATATGTTGGAATAAAGTACTGCAAAAACTATTTTTTGAAGAACATAATATGCTCCGAAGAAATAACTTTTGATAGTCGGTTTAAAGTTTTTGGAGAAATGTATTTGCCCTCCTTTATATGATGGCAGATGTGCTAAGTTTGCAATTCTATTTATAAAAACTACTAACACTCAGAGATCGAATAAAGTATGTAAATTTTTATGTCGCTGGAAACGTTCGTCCCCAATACTGTGGACTACAGTCCATGGTAGAGAATGTACAAACTTCGGCCCTAAGAAAAATGAGGTAATGTTCTAACTCAGCGCCTGTCTACTGGTTTTTTTTATATTAAAAGGATCCACTGCTGCAACCAATCCAGAGGCGGTCATTTAAATGACATTGTATTCTGTAAATAATGCCAAAGTCTAAACATTATAATGACATGAAAATTTTATCGTCATCATAGCTTTATGTGTGCGTTATTTAACATTGCCGGAAAACTGAAAATGGATAACCCATCATTTTCTTCAGTCTTCGAAATTTCAGGCAAGTCAGGAAACCGTATGAAGTAGTTGGCGACAAAAGTGTGGATTATTCAAAAAAGTGCAAAAAGAAGCCAAATAATTCAAATTGATCTCTTTTAATTTCTATAAAGCCAACCAAACACCTTCCGAAGTGGAATGAAAATCAATTTTTATGGAAAAATGTCCACAGAAAAATGCAAGAAAAATAAATGAATGAAACTGCGGCCAAAAATGTTTCATACATGTTGTGCTATTACGTATTATCCTCCTTCTAGGGATGTTTATCATAAACAGTTTCTAGTCTATTTCTCATTTTAACATAATATAAAAAAAAACATTTGGGAAACTCACTAATATAGAATGACGAATTTTTCTTCGCTAACCAAACACTAATGCATTGAATTTTGTGAAGCTTTTTGTGAAGCTTCTAATTTTTATTTATAGTAAAGTAAACTTACATTCCCGAAGAAAAAAACGGCTTGAATAGTTAAGATTTTTCTTTCAAAAATCGTTTGATTTTTTGGAATTTTTGGAGTCACCGACACTCCTCTGCACAAATCGATATTGTTTTGTCAATTTCTTCTTTAGGTCATCAATTTATCAGCGAAATTTTTGGAAATTCAGATAGCGGCTCCTATGGCTACTCTTCTCTTTTTGAGATTAAACTTTAACTAAACCAAATTATGAACTAACCAAAAATAAGTTAAAATTGAAAAAATAAAGTTCAAAATTAAATTAATATATTTTTTGTACCTAAAATGATTTGACTTGAGCGCTACTTCCGCACCACGACAAACCTCTCTCTTCTTATTAGTAGCCTTTTGTATGGTTGTCTTTAAACCAGTTTTACTGCTACTATCGTAGTTAGGAAATAACTCACAGTTGAAGAGCGTAACCAACTATTATTGCTGTTGCCGGAAAAGCCGCATATTTTCAAATTCATTTCAGTTACTTTATTTACACTGCTCAACTTGCTGTGTTAAGACGGCAAATTTATTTGCAAAAAAAAAGTTCTAATAAATCAATTAATAAAATATTCATCAACCTCGTGTTGTGGACCCGAAGATACATAACTTCTGACATACGAAGTGTGCTCAAAAAAGGTCAATTTTCAGTTTTCTCAAAAACTATTTATTTATTCATTAATTTCTATTTTATCTCCTTCAAATTAGTCCCCCTCAGATATAATACGAGTACACTTGTGCCTGCGTTTTCTCCAATCTTCTAAACACTTTTGATGTGCACTTTTAGGTATGTCCTTCAGCTCTTTCAGCGATTCGGTTTTTAATCTCTTCAATCGTCGCAAAACGCCATCCTTTCAAGGGTCTCTTCAATCTTGGGAGCAGGAAAAAATCGTAGGGGGCCAAGTCTGATGAATACGGTGGCTGAGGCTTGATAACGGTGTTGCTTTTGGCCAAATAATCTCTCATAGACGAGGACAAGTGAGCAGACGCATTATCATGATGCAAAATCCATATATTTTTTCCACAATTCCGGGCGTTTTTTCGCATTGCTTCACGCAAATGGCGCATAACTTCAAGGTAATATTCCTTATTTACCATACGACCTTGTGGTAAGAACACCTGATGCACTACGTCATGGTAATCGAAGAAAACAGTGATCAAAACCTTGACATTTTATCGAACTTGGCTTGCTTTTTTTTGGTTTTGGCTCTCCTAAACTCTTCCATTGGGACGATTGGGCTTTGGTTTCGATGTCATAACCATATACCCATGATTCGTCACCAGCTATAACCCTTTTAAGCAAAAAATCTGGATCATCGTTGACGTCATTCAACAATTCCTGAGCGATGCTCATGCGACGTTGTTTTTGGTCAAAATTCAGCAATTTTGGAACGAACTTTGCAGCCACACACTTAATGCCAAAATTTCCGAATAGACTGCATGGCATGAGCCAACCGAAATGCCGACATCCTCAGCAACTCCTCTAATTGTGATTCGACGGTTCTTCATAACAATTTTCTTCACTTTCTCAACATTTTCATCGGTTCTTGATATGCTGGGGCGTCTAGAGCGGGCGTCGTCATTCACATCATCTCGACCTTCTGTGGAAAGCTTGTACCACCTGCAAAATTTTTTTTTTGACTCAGAGAAATCTCATCATATGCCACTGTCAACATTTCAAGTTTTTTGGGGCACTTAATTCTACTTTTTTACACAAAATTTGATGCAACTTCTTTGATTCATTTTTTTCGATAGCAGAAAATCGCCGAAGATGCAAAACACTTGTCTTATATATGCCTCTCACAAGCAAACTAAACATGCTATATGGATAAAATTGTCATCATATCTTCGAGATGAGTGTATCAACATAAAAAAAAAATTATAATCGAAAGTCGAATGTACGTACGTATTTTTTTAACACACCTCGTAATTTTTTGGAATTATTATATTAACATAGCACATACGGAGACGTTATCTCAAAAATATTGTGATTTTTATTAAAAAATTATTGTTATTAAGTTACTTTCAAATCCTATATAAGTGGGCATAGTTTTAACAAAATATATTTCCACAAGAGAAATTTTCTTCTTAATTGCCTTTACAAGTGGATTCCCCCTCAAAAGGAAAAAATATTTATGTGAAACATAATAGAAAGTAATAAATCCGTAGGGATTTGCCGTCGCTTTTTTTTAAGAAACCGACTTTTAATATAAATAAAATCACAATAAAGATAATACAATAAAAAAAAGCCAATACTTTGAACAATGAAAATTTGATTTTAATTTTCTTCCGCGTCACTCATGAATATAAAGGGAAGACGCATCATAAAGTAGTGCTTCCCTTCTATGGCAAACCCTATGTTAATTTCATTGGTGATTACGCAACTTTTCGCCACCTCCCTATCACAAGTTGTGATGAATATTCGCTTCTTTGAATGGATAGCAAATCATGGGCAAAGGATTAACGTCGCCTGGTGTGATCACAATACTTCAGAGCAATCTGTTGTAATATAGCCTACAGCAACATACTTATGGAGATGACTATGGAAAAAGCTGCAGTGAATATGACTAATAACATCTTTAATAAAAAGCACACGATATCTGCTTATGCTAATGATATAAACATCATTGACTGAAAACTGCAAGATGTGATTAAGACTGGAATCTTGAGCTGGGGTCAGCAAAAGTGGGTATAGTAGTTGAGACAAGGAAAAAACCAAGCAACTCCTTTCAACGTTTGCGACGCTGCACGAACTTTGACAACTAAAACTTTTGAAAGGTGGATAAATTCATCTACCTCGGCTCTGCCGCCCATAAACACCATGACGTTAGCCTGAAAATTAGGAGAAGATTATTGCTTGCCAGCAGACGCTGCTATGGAACTAGCAAGTATTTTAATAAAAAAAATTGATCGACCTTGATGAAGCAAAATTTAAGTTGATTTTACCCGTCTTACCGAATGGCTCAGAACCCGAAGCTACATACAATGGCAAGATGGTGAAGCAGCTCTGGGAGTCTTTGGGAGGAGAATATTTTGAAAGATAAATGGACCCATAATTGTTAACGTATCATGTACGTAACATAGGCTGTACACCGGTATCGTCGTAGACAAGACATCCAACATGAAGTCTTTGACATTGAATTCGACGTGTGACCCCTAAGAAGGCGAACAAAATTTCGTCGGAAATACCTAGCTTTCAAACCATGACAAAACTTAATATGACGAATTGTAGAGCGTAAAAGACCAAAGCGCTAGCAAAGAAAATATATATCCAGGAAGAAATTCTACTACATGGGAATTTTAAGTAATTCAAAAATTGTAATTGAATAAATAACCAACAGTATAAATCCAAAAGGACATTCGCATATCCATAACCCAACTTTATATTGAATCGATAACGTGGCTCACAGTAACATCTAATTTTAATTTATAACAAATTTTCCTTTTTCATTTTAAATGTATATGCATTATTTTGTTAGGTAAAATTATACCTAACAAACATGTCAAGTTACTATCGTTGTCGAGTTTACAGATAAGCTTACAAATATGCAGAAATCATGCATTCTTCAATATATTTAAATATTTTCTAAAAAATCCAGCTTTTAAGCCAGCATATTAAAATCTAGTGGAAATGGTACTGAAACTCAATTTCAAAAAAAAAAAAAGAAACACAAATACTTATTACACATTTTTGTAGACGTTCAAACGAGGACGGTTCCAACACAAGCCGTCCTAACAAAGAAGGTAGAAAAATGTTGGAAAACATTTTCTTTATTTCTCAACACGATATTCTTTTAGCTCGATACACCTTTTCCAGCGATATTCAATAGCTTCTATACCTGTTTATAGTAAGAGCTGTCACAATCCTTAAAATAGCCTTCAACCGCAGACTTCACCTCTTCATTGTTGGCAAATGTGTTATCACCGAGCAATTTTTTTAAGTTTGGAAATAGAAAATGGAGAGGAGGGAGCGAAGGAGCTAAATCTGGCAAATAAGCTGCGTGATGAAGCAATTCGAACTTTAGTTTATTAATTTTGGCATTCGCAATAATGGATGTGTGAATTGGAATATTATCTTGATGAAACAGTACTTCCTTTCTCACCAAATGCGGCCTTTTCCCCGTAATTACACCAACTGAATGCTGCAATAAAATAACATTATATTCACCGTTTGTGGGGCTTTCCTTCTAAAGACAATCAATAAATCCCTTGCGCATCCCAAAAAACACACGCCATGACCTTGCCTATAGATGGAACCATCTTCGCCTTATTTGGATGCCATGCTCACATTTCAGCCCACTGCCTTGGCTGTTCATTTGTCTTAGGAGTGACTTGGTGGACTTATGTCTCATCCATGGTTATAAATTGAAGCAAAAATTCGGCTCTATTGCTATGAAACATCGCCAAGCGCTCTACTAAAACATCTTCATGACGCTGTTTTTGCTTTATGCAAAGCAAGCGTGGCACCCATCTTGCGCACAGCTTTCTAATTTTCAAATCTCCGATCAATATACGATGTATGACACTTTTTTGAAATGCCGATCATTTCAGCTAGCTCATGCACCTTCAGCCGACGATCATTCAATATCATTTAGTGTATTTTCTTAAGCGTGTCTGGCGTGAACGCCTCAATTTGTCGACAACTATAATGTTCGTCTTGGCAGCTCGTACGATCTCGTTTAAACTCCGCTACCCAATATTTTACAGTCGTAAACGGAGGAGCGGAGTCCCCCAGAATAGAACCTAGCTCGGCTTTAATATTGGTTGGACTGAGACCTTTCAAATGGTAATATTGAAATACATAACGGTGACCAATTTTTTCCATGTTTAAAAAACTTCACTGAAATCGTTTATTTTTGATGGATCGAATAGAAATACTAAACAACGTGGCCCATTGAAACTTAGAACATGTGTTTTATAAAGTTACCACCTTTCACCAAAGTAATGTTTTGACCATCCATAGGTCAGGTAGATTTGTGATCGCCCTCAGGCAGATGAAACTAATGTCTGATACCATTGGATGTTCGTTCGTCGTCATCATCTACATATAAATACGTGTTTTGAATGAAATGAATCTTCGCCAGAATTTGTCGAAATGTTGATATATAGTCAGTCGATTTCTATCTATCTATCTAGTTGTCGATTTCTACTAAATCTAAAACCGCACTGAAAAGATCTGGGCAGACCGAATAGAACATATTATTTCCATAGAGTAAATTTGATAGGAACTTATGAAGAAACGATGTGGAAAAGTCTGATTCTGTGGGTAGCTTTTTTGAAATATAATATGTAATATGCTTAGATTCTAATCATCGATCATGCATGGATAGTCGATGCATGATCGTTATCACTTCATCGCCCCCAGTCCTAGCTCTCTCCGTCGATAGGTCAAGAGCGACCGCAGCTTTGTTGTTTTTAAGCCCTAATATTGCTATTTTGGTGGTTTGTCTCGGTGAGGAACAGTATATGCCACCGTCGCTAGTTGTGAATTTTTTTAACTGTACTGTACCGTACTATACTTCAGAAACAAGCAATCTACAAAAGTGTACCCTCACATTTGCAGCATACTCTAGGATTTTCGCCATCAGACTTACAGAGGGACAACCCTTACTATAACCTTTATTATTCACTTATTGGTAAATCCTTCGAACTTTTGCTCTATTCTTTTACCTTTCTACGACCTTATACTACTTCTACTTCTATCGGAAAGTTCGCTTCCTTCTGTCTGGTTAAGCTATAGGGAACTTTTCTTCGTGACAGTCGTCACATTCGGCTGTAGCGTTGCCATGCATACAGCATTCTTTTCTTCAGATGCAATGCAATATTCTTCATGGCACCTTGGCCTATCTTATCGCGGTTTTCATATCACGCTTTTCATATAAAAGTTGCTGTGTGTTCACCTGGATTAGGGTCATTGATTTACAGTAATCGAAGAAGCTTACTGGATTACGGAGTGTCTGTATTATAAGCATGCACTTTTGCGGTGTCTGCCTTCCTTTGTGATTATTTAGAGACATTTTTTCACCCCTTTCAATTTAATGGGTATCTATCTTAAACATGACAAGTATGTTTTTTAAACTACAGGGATGCCTTCCATCTACTACTGTATGATAAATCTGGCTTGCCGTGTTTTTTGTAAAGATCTTCATTGGGAATATTTGGTGACACTTAATATCATATTCCGAGCTGCGCTAACAGCAATCAGTCTGAATCCGTATAGCTGTGCAGAATGAATTTCCTTACTTTAGGTCTCCACTACCATTTGGTATTAAAGACTAAAATGGCGTGTCATGGTATCAAATTGCAGCATTTGCAGCATTTGCAGCTCTCTTCCAGGCTCTCATAGAACACAACTTCGATCAAATTAGCCACGCATCGAAATATTTCGCCCAAATGGGGATTGTGCAAACCATGAGACAAGTTATTTATGCCACATCCATGCTCATGCCTTTCTATATGGCAAATATTTTAAATGTTACAATGTTTATGTAGTGCCCTTAAGTGTCCAACCGGGACGCCTTCTGGGTGGAATATCTCTGAGATGTCAAAGCAATACATACCCAGGACATCATTTAGTGGCACTTTCTCTTTCCGGACATTGTAGGTGTTTATCCTTAAGTCATGTTCTCTACATTTGCGAGTGCTGTTTCTTTATTTTTTATATATTTTTAAGCTAAAATGCTTTTTAGGTCACGGTAGTTTATCTTTGGGTTAGAACTGACTTCAATCACTGGGTTAGGATGGCATAAAAACTGAGTTTCAGTAACAGATGTTACCGGCTTACATAAAGTAAATCGGTGGTACCATGCCATTAATTTTAATCTATTAAATAGCTTCGCTCTTTAGCAATCATCAAACGTAGATATGATACAATTGCTAGACGATATAGGCATTAGCTGCAAGACGTTCTATGGCAATAACAAAAACAAAAAAAATAAGTACGGAAAAAAATTGCATAGACCAGATAGCAGAGCTTAAGTCTCCTGCGGAATTCTATACAGGGTACTGATTATGACGCCATTGCATTTAGGGCATATTTCTCTGAAAATGTAGTTATTTTTTTTCTAAATTCCTAAGACGTTCTATGGCAATAACAAAAACAAAAAAAATAAGTACGGAAAAAAATTGCATAGACCAGATAGCAAAGCTTAAGCCTCCTGAGGAATTCTACACAGGGTTCAGGTTATGATGCCGATACAGTTAGTACATATTTCACTGAAAATTTAATTATTTATCAGGGTAGCCCTAGCCTATAAACGGCCATTTTGAAGCGATGTATAAGATAACTTTCTAATGCACACCTTATTATTTATATTTTTCTTATGGCAAAGAACATACTGTAAAAATCTCTAAATTCCATGTACGATCTATGGCAATAGCAAAAACAAATTGTGCGGACTTTAAAGCATTGCCACGCATTACCAATTTCTGACTCTCAACTTGTGGCCTACGATTCTAACATTTTTTCCGATATTTTTACAATTTACGATTTTCAACCACTGTAACTTTTTGCTCACCCACAAGATGATTATAATACTTAATGTGCTTTATTGTTTCTTCTGTTTTCTCCCACTGTTTCCCTCATTAGTCTCACCCATGATATGGGTGCCAAATCAACTTGTTGGAGCACCGTCTGGCACAGACGTCACCATTGACTGTCACACGGAAGCCCATCCCAAGTAAGTTGGCAATCGCCTACTAAGGCTATTTTTCACTCCTCACTCCGCTTCACAGAAGGGTAAAGTGAAGGCGAGTGACTTGGAGGGTTTTCAATTATTTAAACATTTTTTCCATTTTATTTTATTTTAATCTGCCCAGAGCCATAATCTATTGGGTTTATAATTCTGTTATGGTGTTGCCTAGTAAAAAATATAAAACTGACTATACGGAAAACTCATACAGGTAAGAACCAAAAAAAAAAAATCGTTAAGATCCTTGCATTTTATAACAATGTGTAAGTATGTTTATCTTCACCACATATGCAGATGACAATATGACAGAGAGCGAGTGAATGCGGCAATTTGTGTGTGTGTGTGTGAGTGTGTGACATGTTATTTTGAAGTTACATAAATAAACTATAAAGTCAACTTCCATATACTAATATTCTCCAATGTATTTTAAACTAATAAACAAAAGTCATTTTATCAAAAGTTAACTAAACTTGTCTCAAGAGCATATGAATATGGTCTTCATAAATATGTGTATGGTATGAATGTGTTTAAGTGGATGTGTGTGTGTGTCGGTGTGTGAGCTTGTGTGAAGGGCTAAGTGTTTCTAGTTGCAAGCGAGAATTCGTATACATATAAATAAGTATATAACAAAAACTTTAGTATGAACTCAAAACTTTGACATCATATCCTAGACCGATTTATGTGCTTATGGATGCTCGTATGAGCGTATAGTATTCCCATGCTTCTAAACTAATCATATTCCATATGAATTTCATATACATACATATACGATATACTAAGAAGTCACAGTTACACTCCGTTTACTAAGAATTGACATACTGTGTGAGATTGCAAGCGTAAGATGCCTTAAGAGACTTTTAAAAGTTTTATTTCCTCCAGAGCAAGAAATACAAACAGGCAATGTGTAGCACACATTTCAAGAGGATGTATTCCTCCATCCACAGCTCCCAGACCAAAACATTTTACTTACATCCTTAAGATCACAGGCCTCTTCCATTACACGTGCTAAAACATCGGCAGACATCCATACACACACGCACACACACACATACACACGCCAGCAAATATCTCATGGTTATTTAAAAGTTTAAATGAATGTTAATTTAATTGACATTCCGTAAACACTCAGTCAGAAAATTATTAAATGCTTCATCATAACTATTTGTGCAATTAGTCGAAAGTGATGACGAGCAAGAGATGACGACGAAACCGTTGTTGTTGTTGTTGATGATGAGCTGGTGTAAATTATGTAATTAGTTTAAGCTACTTGACTCCTGCTCAACCTGAAACGTCCTTAATGAAATACTGTTATTAATTTTATTTCGTTATTTGTGATTTAGAGCCCATATGAAGTTAACCATACGAAATTTGCAATATGGAGATTTCGGCAATTATCGCTGTATCTCCAAGAATTCACTGGGAGAAACGGAAGGATCAATACGTGTGTATGGTAAGTAACAATACAAAGATGTTGTTGATTAGAATATGAAGGTCAATGATTGTATCTTAAAAGTGACTACAAATATCGAATATTTAAAGATATGTTATTTTGGCACTTACCGCATATGTAGCATAAGTTGACGATATAACCTGAAATGAGAGAGAGGAAATAGTATGTGTTAGTTAAATATAACAAACACGGTTCGACCGAAAAATAGGGCATACGAGCAGTTCAGTTCAATAACCCATAACTTGGACTTTTTTTTAACACTATTCATGTCGTTCATCATGCAATAAGAGTATCATAAATCGCACAACGCCTAAAAAAATCGAACTGAATTTGGATTGAAAACATGCTTAAAATAAATATTCCAAATCTACTCAATACTAAAGGATTAGCCATTTAGTAGTTTCAAAACCGCCGACCTAACAACTCTGTCAGCTACTAAATATCTGTCATCTGAAGTGTTATTTATTTACTGAAAGGTTTGTCATTTAAGAATATGGGCCGTTTACGAGTAACAACCGTTGAACGCGTGAAAATAGTTAAAACTTACTACAAAAACGGTTATTCAAACGTGGTCACCATTCGTGCATTCTAGGGGATTATGGTCGTCATAATCGACCTACTGTGCAAAGAATTGGCAAGATTATAAAAGAATTTCGGAGAGACTGGAAGCACTACAGGTGTGGTGAGGTCTGTGCCAAAAATATCGCTTCTGTTAGTGAAAGTGTGACGGATAATCCGAATTTGTCGATTTTACGGCGTTCTCAGCAAATGGGCCTACCTTACGGCTCATTATGGCGTATTTTGCAAGTAGAGTTCAACTCACGCAACAATTAAAGCCGGCTGATCATTTACAACGCCATAGATATGCCGATTGGGTTCTATAGCAGCAACAGGCTATCAATGATGATCTTTCGAACAAAATTTTCTTCAACGATGAAGCTCATTTCTCACTCGGTTATTATGTAAAAACTCAACATTGTTGCATATGGCAGAAGTGATTATGGGAAAGCCATTGTATCCGGAAAAATTGATCATCATACATACAGTCCTTCATACAGCAGGTACTTCTATATGGGACTAAGTCTTAGTGTCTAAAATCAGAGGGCAAGAAACTTTTGTTGATTTTAAAAAGAAAATTTTTCGTAAAATTTTCGGTTCAATATGCGGGAACGGTGAATGAAAAATATCATATAATCAAGAACGAGCTAACGGCTAAATGTTTACGATAGGCAGGTCACCTGCAACGAATTGATCTCAATATGCCTTTCCAATTGGTGACAAAAGATCTGGGCCGAAGGCCTGATGCATTGACCTGGTTGGAGACTACGAATACGTAACTGGAATACTTAACTGGAGAAAATTTGTCAACCATGCTGAATCTATAAATAAATAAATGAACATATTCCACTTAGGCACTTTTGATATCAAAGATGCACCACGTTCTGGAAGGTCAACTGTCGGAAATGTCGATGGAAAATGAAAATCATCAAATCCGACCCTCATATAAGCACTGCTTCAATTGCCTAGGAACTGAAGGTTGCACAAAATACACTTGAAACTTCTTAGATAAGGCTGGATATGGCAAGAAGTTCGAATAAACTCAAAAAAAAAAAAAAATCATGGATCGAATTTCTATCTGCAAATCGCCGCTGAATCGCAACAAAATCAATCCGTTTGTCATCCGGATAGTCATTAGTATTGAAAAGTGGGTCACTTACGATATCAGGAAGATTTCGCCCTGTATTTGGTGGAATTGACAGGAATAAATCAAAACACGTTTTCCAGCAATATTCAATGGCTTTTATACCCTATTTATGGTAAGAACTGTCAAACTTCTTAAAATAGCCGCAGACTCCAGTTGTTTATTGTTGGCAATAAAGCGATTTTTTTTTAAGTTTAGAAATAGAAAATAGTCCGAGGGAGCTAAATCTGGCGAATAGGGCGTGTGATGAAGCAATTCGAACTTCAATTCATTAATTAATAATAATTATTTTTTTTCATAATTTCATCATCTAAATGTTTTTGAATTATTATTGAATTATGGAGAAGATATGTTGTAACATTGTAATTTAATCAAATAGGCCTTAGAGATTAGAAATACAAACCTGAATAAAACAAATTAAAAAAAAGCAATTAAAAACAAATAAAATTAAACGTTGCAATGAACTAGCATACTATTCGCTGTTGATAGCTTTTCCTTTATGAAAATAATCAAATAATTCCATGCGCATCCCAAAAAAACAGACGCTATGACCTTGCTTGCAGACGGAACCGTTGTTTTTGCTCTATTGAAAGCAAGCGCGGCACCCATTTTACGCACAGCTTACTCATCTCCAAATCTTCGGTCAATGTATGACGCATAACACATTTTGAAATGCCTATCATTTCAGTTAGCTCCTTCAGCCGACAATCATCCAATACCAATTTGTGGATTTTCTTAATCGTGTCTGGCGTGAGACCTTTCAAACAGAAATATTGAATTACATTACGGTGAGCAATTTTTTCCATGTTTTCAAATTCACTAAGATCGTTTACTTTTGATGGCTCAAATAAAAATACTACCTATAAACAATGTGGCGCCTTGAAATTTAAAACATATGTTTTGCAAGGTTGCCACATTTCGCCAAAATAATTTGTTTCAAACTACTGACACCATCTATACGATAGGTTGGCTAGTTTTGGAACGGTCCTCGTAGCCCTACTCCATAAAGACCAATATGAAATGTTAACAAAAATTCAGTGTTTTCAAGAATTTCTCAGATTTGTTGATTTACTGAAATACGTTGACTTTTATGTACATGTATTATACATGTAAAAGCACGAAGCAAAAAGTTACTTATTATTACCTGTAAACAATTAGGAGAAAAGCCAGGTGTTACGGGGAGTCTGCCCCGACACCTTATCGCCCATTAGATTATTAACCAACTCAAGGAGTGTTAATATATGTACAATTTTATTGATTCCAAACATATGGTTTAAATTCCTACAAATTACAGTAATTAGTTAGTTATAATAATTTAATGACAATCTAGTACTAACTGTTGAACGCAGTTAATCCTCCCTTCCCAAGAATTGAAAAATGAATTGTGTAAAGTAAATTAAAGTATGAATTTGAAATTGAATTGAAAAATGAATTATGTAAAGTAAATTAAAGTATGAATTTGAAATTGAATTGAAAAATGAATTTCATAAAGTAAAGTAAATTACGAATTCTAAAATCATGAATTAAATTGAATTTTTAAATTGAATTGCTTTTAATTAAATTGCACTGAATTGTAAATATTATAAATTGTAAAAATTAACTATTTATTTGCCTGTGTAAGGGCCCCTTCAAACAGCCATGTAATTATCAAAACCCCTATTTTGTTACGCCTATATGGCAACCCAGCTTGGCACGGAGGTCTCTTGGTTGAAATCAGCGGGATACTTGATCTCTTTCAACCACCAACCAGACCACTTCACCAGCCGCCCTCTACATACGAAAAAAACCTGCAATAATGTAAGTTAACTGTTATCTTTTCCTCATCTCCATTACGAAATCCCCTCGAAAGTATACACATCCCGCTAAAAACCTTAGTTCTTCCACAAAACCTCCAATCTCTCTCCCGGAACCTAAGTTCTAAAGTAAATCTTCAGACCAAATCTGACAGATTTACACACTAGCATTGCATTTCGCAACTGCATTTTACATTAACTTTTTTGGTCAGGAGACTTAGTGATTCTTTCTTCTTGAACAATATTTTAATGTTAGTGAAGCTTTACATTCCCGCTTGGAATTTCTTTTCTCTTAATAGTTAAACTTTAAGATGACATTAGATATCGATTGCAAAAAATAAACAGAATGGAAAGGGTCGATAATTAGTGAAGCGATATGGGCAGTGGTGATAACAGCCAGGATATAGCAAAATATGTCCTTGCCTGTATGGGTATTTACAAACATTAAATAAGCAGAAAATAACCTTCAGTCATGTTAATATATTTATGTGTTTAATAGTTTTAGATAATTTATTAACAATTATTATTGTGGCAAAAAGTGCATTAAGCTACAATCACAAAATACTAATTATCAATGTCTTATTTGTGTCCACAGAAATACCACTGCCCTCGACGCCTTCAAAGCAGGTGACACATTCAACCATTGATACAAGAGAAAGTAAGTTTGCGCACATGGCCGCCATATAATGTATAACTTAGTTTTGAACTAATTCATTGTTTAAGTTGTTGTCGTAACATCTTTACAATTATTTTCCATACTTTCAGATAATATCATACCCATACGCAATGACACCTTGAAGTCCTATCAAACCGATGTGAATGCAATGAAGAATGACCTGATCGGCAGCAGTGCATCATCATCGTCGCCCTCATTATCGCATGGTGCCACAGCTTTGGTGCCTTCAATATCGGGCAACAATTTGCCTGGATTCGGTTCGGCTAGTAGTTCTATAGAACGAAAAGGCTCCCTGGCGATAGGAAAAAGTATGTTTTACACCGAACATCCACCCAATCAGTTGGCAGACACAGCAGGTAAGATGAACATGCGACAGCAATGTTCCAACCACAATGCCATCCCAAAATGAAAACATTTTAAATTTCAGTCTCAACTAGCAAATTATCAACGAATATCATAATGGTGTGTGGCTTTTGGCTAACGCTGACGCGCTTAAGATGGCCTGCGTAAAATTAAAGTTGTCGAACAATTTCGAGTTACTGAGTAGTTAAATTTTAAATTGGTTTTTTTTTATTGTTAGTTTTATTTCCAAAGGGAGATGGGAATCCGCTTCCCTTAGTCCCCCAGCTGTAGCATGAATCATGTTAAGGGAATGTCTCAAAGGATTAAGTAACAAATATTTATAAATTATTTTCCGCTTTATTTAAATCTTGAAATTGACAATAATAACATTTTACATTCAACATGCCTACATATCACCCACATCATATCATCACTACACGTATAAACAAACACACAGCTCCTCGTCCCTCATGACAGGATACCATTTATCTGAACAGATTACAACGCATACATATCCCTTACATAAGCACACACAGTGACGAGCAAAAATTGGCATAATGTTTGTGTTGTTAAAAAATAATGATGAAAAAGTTTTTTTTTTTTTCGTTTCAATACCACGAATATGTACGCTTAATACTTTGCTTTCAGTCTGAGTACCAATTTTTGAATATTTTGAATAATATTAGACACAATTTTGAACATGTGTGTATAGATAAATACTGACAAGAGATGTATTTGGAGGGGAAATCTCACAATTGAAATTCCAAAGAAAAATACTAAGATAATGACACAAATAATGATAATGATATAATTATTCTGGCATTTGAGAAATTAACGAAATCCGATAAATAATCTGCGTTACACAAAGTAACATTCCGTAAAAAGGTTCCTAAATCAAGTTGTTAAATAGTCAATCTTGGTCATAGAAAGACGGTATTTAGGGTGATGAGATCGAATTTAAAAAAACCGGAGTATCGATTTTTTTAAGCTCAAAATATCGTAAGTTTTTTAAGGTTATAAATCGACGCAAAAGTTCGGTTTTATTGTGGTGAAACATCGCCAAACACTTTACTGAAACATCTTCAAAACGCTGTTTTTGCTCTATTGACAGCAAGCACGGCACCCACCTTGCGCACAGCTCTCTCATCTTCAAATCTGCGGTCAATATGCGATATCCTCGTATAGCACTTTTTGAAATGCCAGCTTACGCACCTTCAGCCGATGATCATTCAATACCATTTTGTGGATTTTCTTAAACGTGTCTGCCGTGGATACCTCAATTGGTCGACCACTACGGTCTTCGCCTTGGCAGCTCGTACGGCTTCGTTAAAATTCTGCTACCCAATATTTTACAGTCGTAAACCAAGGAGCAGGCTCCCCCAGAGTAGAATCAAGCTCGGCTTTAATATTGGTTAGACTTAGATCTTTGAAAGTTTTCCATGTCTAAAAATTCACTAAAATCGTTTACTTATGATGCCTCAAATAAAAATACTAAACAACGTGGAACCTTGAAACTTAAAACATATGTTTTAAAAGGTTGCCACTTTTCATCAAAACAATTATTTTCAAACTACTGGCACCATCTGTACGGCAAATTTTGGGACCGCCCTCATCAGTAAAGTATGTATTCACCAGTCGAAAATGACTCTTCGGGAGGTTCTAGTAAACATTAGAACATCATGTTAAAATAGGGCATCACCATGAATACAGGCAAGTGCGGAAAATGGTAATATATCGGAAATGAAGTGCGCAATATGACCCCTTATTTGAGATTTTCTAAGGAGATTAGACAAAATTATATCCTATATGCGATGCGATAAGAGTTCGACTAAAACTTCAGACGTTTTACTTATTAGAAGCTCATCATAACATATTTTTGGTCATATTTCTATCGAATTTTCATATTAGAGCGCTACTTCATAATATCCTCATTCGCCAGCCAAGTTATTCTTATTATTATTCTGATTCCGTCTGACTGAAAGATAAATACATGTTTTTGGTTTTTTTTTATTCAGCGGTGTTTCGAATCTTTTTAATTATATAAAGGATAGCATTTTGTCGGAATCGATATAGCCGACCAAAACAAAATCATTCTCGCGATTAATTGCTTAGTTTTCGAACTATCAGTTTTTTTTTTCATATACAGGCTACTAATACTACCATGTAAAGTCTGCTGATCACACGAAAATATATTACAGATTTACGTTTTTTCACCTATATTTTCACTGATTATTTTCGCTGCAACTCATGAGGACTTGAAAATTTTTTTTAGAATATACGTGCAGTATATGCGCTGCTCATAAGTTATATTTTGAGTTATGAGAGGGATTTTAAGCGCGTGTGTGTTAACGATCCTTGCATAGCGATTACATGGGACATTGGCCTAAAGTAGGTAAACTACGTACGACTATGAGATAAAACTCCATGATAGATATGATAAAACGACTAGTTGTTACAGCACTTTGAAATGTCCTAATGTAAGGGCGTTTTTGCTCAGAGACTCCCATCATCAACTATTCTATCAACTAGCTATGTATATTTAAATAATTATTCAACAAATCGCTTCTAGCAACTATAGGGTGGCGCATAAGTGACTTTAAAACGGCGACTGTATTGAGTGCGTTCTTGTGCATCATTTGGTTTTAACTCGTGAACCAATTGCATCTTATATGGGAAAAGATGTTACAACATATGTAAAATTCTTTGCAAAGACCGCCTAGACATCTCTAATGAGAACGTTGCCTGGTGGAAGTTTCGGAGTTTTCCTCAATACTTGCTTGCCCTCGAGCAATGGTCACTTCATTTCGAACTGCATGAGGTCTTCCAGCACGCGGAAGATCACAGACAGCCCCGTGTTGCCCAAAACGCAGAACCAGTCGGTAAGTTGCTGGAGCGCTAGGAGCATTTCGAACATGAAAGAAATTTCGATATGTCCTGAATAATTGAATGCTGACTTTCAAAGTAAAATTGAACAACTTTGGTTCTTTGTTCTGTGCTGAGCCTTTCCATTATAAATGTTCCAGGTATTATTTAGTTAATTCTGTAAAGAGACGAAAAAAGAAGACTTAAACAAAAAATGTATTCAGCGATCAAATTTTAACGTTGCTTATGCGCCACCCTATAGAAATATCCATCTGAAACCTCTCTGTACCGGGTAATCCTTTTCTTGGTTATCCTTTTATGTATAACATACATAAAGCTTTCGATGAAACTTATATTTCATTATAATGCTTGGACAATATGCCTCTGGATTGGTTGCAGCAGTAGATCCTTTTGAAGTAGTGTTCGACCACTTTTTTTGCACATTTCAGGCGGTACCTCGACGATAACTTGTTGGTTTCCGAATGCTCCAACTTTTAGGGATTATCCGCGTAAATACGGTCTTCGACGTAGCCCCACAAAAAAGTCTAACGGAGTCAAACCCATGATTTTGGTGGCCAATTGACGTCGTCAAAACATGAAATTATGCTTTTCATGCAATAAAGCCAATATTGGTCTTATTAGGCGGCTCGTGGCACCATTTTGTTGAAACCACATGTCGTCCAGTTCGTAATCTTTAATTGCAGGCCAAAAAAAGTCAGTTATTACACGGCCACAGTGCTCTAAATTGAAATTCGGATTGTCCACTACACTTTAACTAACAGAAGCGGTATTTTCGACAGTGCGTACATTGCGATGATGTACAGGCCTGACCACATCTGTAACACTTCCAGCCTCTTCAAATTTCCTTAAAGTCTTGCCAATTCTTTGCACAATAGATCGATCATAAAGACCACAATCACCCCGTAGTGCACGAAAAGTGTCCACGTTTGAATCACCACTTTTGTAATAGGTATTAACTATTTTCAAGCGTTCTTCGGTTGTTAAACGGCCCATATTCGTAGATAGTAGACTTTCCACTAAATAAATAACACTTCAGATGACAGGTATTTAACAGCTGACAGCCTTGCAAGATCGAGAGTTTTGAGATTACTAAATGGATAATCTTGTGCATATGAATAGCTTAAATTTGGACCACTTAGTTTGGTCCACTAGAACTCGATCGATTATGCCAACCAAAAAATGGTCTAAGTGCTCAAAAAAAAAAAAAAATTGCCACAGAGTACAAATTTTAGAAATGAATTTCTCAATAATAATGTTCATTTGTTATGCGAGTGTAAGTTCTTCCGTTATGAAATGGAAAAACTAATCGGGCATGTTCGCCTTCTACACATGTCACGAAACTCAAGAGAACTGTCAACTTTGTGCTCGAATGTGGAGTTGCATTGCAACCGAGTACTACAGACCCATAGAGTAACAGAGGTGGTAAGATAGGCCTCACCTCCGCCAAAGGGGATTATGTTCCATACTAGCATAATCAATTTGGTATCTCCTGGCTGCAAGGAAAGGGTTGACAATTGCGGTAGTACCAAAATTGTCAGCCCTTTTTCCTATATAGTCCAAGTTTTACTTGGCTATCCCAGGGGGGCATTGGCAATCGTATTGTTATATGCCCAGTGTGTCGCACACCGTGGGTAAGGCCTTCACGGCGAGACTCACATTAAACTTCTGTACCATCAGGTCGCTCACAGCACTGTAGGCCGAAATCCAGGCTGTAGGGTATATAAGATTCGGACCGCCCGAAATTGTGGCTTGTCTGTTTTATCTTATATTTTTCTTTTCGCTTATATAGCTTAAACACACAAACATTTGTTCAATTTTACACGCCACTGTTGCAATTTGTAAACATATCCAAATACCACCACGATGTCATACTGTATGTATGAGTATTATTTGTTATAAATATTGTGTAATATTGTAATAACTTAATCATTTCAACGATAATTTATGCATTAAAACGGTCATACGCTCGCTCGCTCCAATGAAGCAGTGGCTGACGTCGAAACCATCGACTGCGATGGCGATGGCGATGGTGATGGCGATGGCGATGTCATTGATGATAATGATGTGAACGATGACACCGCGATGAAATGATAATTGGATAGGATAACGTTTTATTTATTGTTGGCCAAATTAACCGGTATTACAGCAACTATAAAATCATCGACATCGATGATAACAAAAACGGCAGCAACAGTAGCAGCAAGAAAACTGTCAACGGCAACAACAGCTTGTACATAATAGGTAACGTAAACGTAAATAGAGGCCAAAATACATTAGTGAATTATGACTATTGAAAAATACTAATAAATTACAAACACACAGACACACATACATTCAAACAACCAAAAAGACAACCTGTTACAGAGCGTCTCCCCCTTGGGGATCGGAAAAATTGAACATGTTGCAATGTAAATATACAATAAGAGAACAAAGAAAACTTTTCTTTCACCCCCAGAGGTTTGACGGAAACAGCAAAACAACTGTAAATGATAGGTACACTTCACAGTTTATTTAGAATAAATATTATATTGTTGTTACATAGAGTTAGGCGTATTGAAAAACGTAAGTAAATAAGTAGGCATAAGAAATTAAATGTAAATAGATTCAATCTATAGATAAATAGAGTTCATTTAACTAAATTCCCCCACACATCGTAAAGGATTAACTTCCAACAGAGACTGCTTTTATAGTCGCATTTCATAGTAAGTACGAGTATAATATCATCATGACCATCATCATCTTCACCATGATTATCATCATCATCGAGATAACATAACAATTCAAACATATAATGGAGTTATAATCCGTTAAAACCCCCGACAAAATGCTTAAGCAGTTCTATCAGAATAATGATTTATTTTAGATGTTACGATATGTAAATAAATATTTAAGTATATTAATAAAATACAAACGATTATATATAGTGTAAACACATATAACAACAAATATGCATATATATACATATAAACATATACATATGTATGTCTAAAGGAATCGAATACTATATATACATAAAATATTCTGAAAATGTTATTAACTCATTATTTGAATTATCGAAATTAACAGACAAATTGTATGATATGAGAGCGCAAAAATGTTTGAGCGTGTTAAAAAAAAACTCGCTTTGGTCTAAATTACGTCTACTGACACAAATAAAAACTTATACCAATCTTTCCGCATTAAAGACCTTGCCCTTAGTTCAATATTCCATGCAAGAAGTTGAAGATAAAAATAAATTCAAAATGCATTTCTTTGCATGTGGTACTAACTGATATTTTACTTGCTTACTAAAATAACCATTTAAATAAGTCTATTAACTCCTACAATCTACTCAGAAGAAGAATAATATTGTGCTTCTTCTCCAACTCGTCACAACAAGATTTGTTAGGGTCTCAAGGCGTTATCCATCTGACGCGATTTTGATCGCCTTCATCTTTGTTGCCGAAAGAGGTTTGTTGTCAAAAACTCTTGACGTTGAAGCAGTTTTACATATTCCCATAAGATGACCAAGCTAACGCAATTCCTGTATTATGATGCGTTTAAAACCGTCTGAATAAGTCTATTATCTCTTACAAGCCATTCGGAAGAAGAATTATATTGTGCTTCTTCTCCAACTCGTCACACCAAGATTTGAAAGGGTCTCAAGGTATTATCCATTTGACGCGGTACTGATCGCTCTCTTCTTTGCCGCTCAAAAAGTTTTGCTGTCGAAATCTCTTCATGCAGTTTCATATATTCGCATAAGATGACCAAGCCAACGCAATTCATGTATTACGACGCGTTTAAAACCGTCAAGCTCGTTATATTATCCAGTAGCGATTATAATTGAGTCCATATATTTTTCAGAATATTTTTCTTCCGAAATCTTAAAGAAATGATTTATCTGTCTACTAGGATTCAGTGCCGTACAGCATGATAAATAGAACTGCCTTTTTGTTCTCGTAGAGTAGCCTTTAACACTAGGACGCTTGCGAACATCAGTTTGCCATTAACATTCACCTTCTACTCCCCAGGCTGACGTTATTTAATTCGGTAATAGCGGTGCCGTGGAAGATAAACATGTTTGCTACTCCAAAGAAATATCAATTTTATTGATTCCTTCCTAATTTTTGAGAACACTGTAGTAACATCTTGCAATCATCCACAAATAGGCAATGAAAAGATTAACAACTAACTTAAAAGAAAAGAAATGTTTGTTGCGAGTTCTTCAGAGGAGGCCATACACAAACCCCACCAGATCAGTAAACCTGTTTGAGCATAGCGATCGCAAGTGGTCTACCAAAACCTCCCCTATGCACCACTTCCTCCATAGTCGAAAGACAGAAATCCAAATAAAAAATGTTCAATGTTCCGGTGACGATATTATTTCGACTACACCGACCTATCAGAACCTCACACTCGTGTCCGCAATGTCTCCTACATAAACATTGGATATAAGTCCAAAATGCATTGTATATGGAACACAGCAACCTCATTTTTACCCAATTCGTTCTATATGATCACTGGTGAATCAATGTCTCCCACATCCTTTTGTCTATTTCAATGAAATAACAAATAGGAGGTTAAATATAGGTAACCTAATATTGTGTAGAAATAGACGATCTTCATTTTAGCTTCAAGGCATATGTTGCTTCATTGGCGGGAATTATCACCACACTAGGAAGCCAGGCAAGTATGATTCCCAGGGTTCTAGTCTACCAAAGTCGTACTTTGTAATCATTGAACTTTTTGTATAAAATCTTAAAAGTTATTTGATCAAATCTAAACATTTCTTCATAAATTAGCAGCTAAATGTGTAAGTCATAAGAAAATTTGCTCTGTGCCGATGGCAATTGTACATTTCACACGCGATAGGGGGCGCGCGAGTAGACTATAACGAGAACTTGCACAAAATAGCTGGAGACAGGTTTTGTATCATCTATTCTTCATCCTAAAGTCCAGGCTTTGAAACGAATAGTTGGCAATGCGCAAGAATTATATTTTCAATTTTTTCCTCATTGAAAAATCATAGTTTTAAAAACGGAACAGAAAAAAATGTTTCTAAAATTCTATGAAACAGATTTATAAATAATGTCGCAAAGTTTGATAATGCAACACTACTCAGATAACGGTATCAACTAATAAACTAATCATAGCCTTGAGCTTTTACTTTTCACAAGGATAATGACATAAAAACCAAAAGTTCCAACACACTCTAACATCATACAATATGATTGTTAAACGAAATATGACATTTTATGAAACGCAAATTAAATAAACATTTAAAATGTTGGGAATATTTGAACAAAATCAAAAAATAAATAAATACCATAATTACACAAAAACCAAAACTATATTTAATCATCTCTTTCAATTTATTTGTTACAAAATTAACTTTTATTTCGAATAAAGCTTTGCAAAATTACGCTTACTAACAAAGTACATAACCATTATGAATACCTAATGTTTATAAAAACAAAACCTCACACTTCTGTTGTTTAATTTTCAAAGAAAACTTTTCTAAATCCTGAAACAAAATTTTATTTTCAAAACTCAAATAGCTCTGATTCGGATCAATACTGCCGGTACAATGAACAAATATTGCAAAATTATTACAAGAAAAACAAATACAAAATCAAGTAAAGAAATTATTACAAAAACAAAAAAAAAAAGTTTATCAAAAGATATTGCAACAATTACATATTAACTATAAATACATATGTACACTGTAAGAAAACATGTATAACTAAAAGAAGGAGTATAAAATACATTTAAAAAATATTTATAAATTAAAGGATAATTTCAAATGAAATGAAACAAAATAATAGTTTAATTTATTGCTACATCACGTGTGCCGAATCCTTTTGTTGTGTTATTCGACAGTTGCGGTAAGTATTTGTACTGTATGTGAGGATACATCACACAGTGGGAGAATTTGAAATATTGATCAAATAAATATTATACTTTTTTATATGAAAAGTTTAAGAGTTGTCAATATTTATACAGAAACTTTTAAAAACTGCTAATTTATACGGGAAATAAGGCAGCCATAATCACGCTAAGAGATTACCATTCACTACCTATGCTGTGAATCCGTTTCATAAATTTTTATAAAAACTTTCATCATGTAAGTACTCGTATATGAAATTATCATGCAAGTCAATTTTTCATAACAATTAATCAAATACGTTTCATAAATTCTTCACGGCACATCGATTAAAACGCGACGCAGAGGTTGCAGCTAAGACAGTTCTCGAGATTGCTAATGTCGAATTTAAAAAATTCGAAAAATTACATTGAAAATACTGATAATTTAAAGGCAAATTTTAAGTTTAAATCACACCACTATGTAATAAATAAAATAATAAAAACAAAACCATACAGTATATAAGCATTCCTAGACGTACCCTAATAATTGAATATGTAATGTAAAGGAGGTAAAGGAGGAGGAGGAGGTAAACCAAGCTGAAAACACATATTCAAAAAGCTAAAGTAACATTATTGCATTTAGTAAGCCACAAACCATCTCCAAAAGCAGGACTGCAAATCATGGAATGTTTTGTCTTGATTTGATTCAGCGATTCGACATTGAACCGCTGCTTTGGCTATTGAAATGGGATTTCAGTGCAAAAGCAAGGCTGCAAACCATGAAATGTTTTGGCTTGGTTTGATACAGCGGTTCGACATTGAACCACTACTTCGGTTATTGAAATGGGTTTTAAGTGCAAAAGCAAGACTGCAAGCCATGAAATGTTTTGGCTTGGTTTGATACAGCGGTTCGACATTGAACCACTACTTGGGTTATTGAAATGGGATTTGAGTGCAAAAGCAGGATCCCAAAAACTAGACTCCAAACAATGAATTAATTTGGCTTGGTTAGATTCAGTGATTCGGTATTGAACCGCTGCTTAGGTGATTGAAACAGGATTTAAGCGCAAAAGAATGGTCACAAAAGCTGGACTCGCAACAGTGAAGAGGTTTGGCTTGGTTCGATTTAGCGGTTCGACATTAAACCGCTGGTTTGATTCTTGAAATGGGATTTAAGTCCAAAAGCAGGACTGCAAACCATGGAATGTTTTGGCTTGGTTAGATTCAGTGATTCGACATTGAACCGCTGCTTCGGTTATTGAAATATGTTTTAACTGCAAAAGCAAGACTGCAAACCATGAAATGTTTTTGGCTTGGTTCGATACAGCGGTTCGACATTGAACCGCTACTTGGGTTATTAAAATGGGATTTGAGCGCAAAAGCAGGATCCCAAAAACTAGGCTCCAACAATGAAAAGTTTTGGCTTGGTTCGATTCAGTGATTCGGCATTGAACCGCTGCTTAGGTTAATGAAAGCGGATTTAAGCGCAAAAGAAGGGTCACAAAAGCTGGACTCCAAACCATGAATAGTTTCGGCTTGGTTCGATCCAATGATTCGACATTGAACCGCTGCTTTGATTATTGAAATGAGACTTAAGCCCAAAAGCAGGACTGCAAAGCATCGAATGTTTTGTCTTGGTTTATTTCAGCGATTCGACATTGAACCGCTGTTTCGGTTATTGAAATATGTTTTAAGTGCAAAAGCAAGACTGCAAACCATGAAATTTTTTAGCTTGGTTCGATACAGCGGTTCGACATTGAACCGCTGGTTTGATTCTTCGGCATTGAACCGCTGCTTACGTTATCGAAACAGGATTTAACCGTAAAAGAAGGGCTACAAAATATGGACTCCAAACCATGAATAGTTTCGGGTTGGTTTGATTCAGTGGTTCGACATTGAACCGCTGGTTTGATTCTTGAAATGGGATTTAAGTCTAAAAGCAGGACTGCAATCCATGGAAAGTTTTGACTTGGTTCGATTAAGCGGTTCGACATTTAATCGCTGATCCGACTATAAAATGGCATCTGAAGAACCCAATCATCAGGGCTTTTCGTCATGTAGCAGCGCCTCCAGAAGTTATCGAATATAAGTCTGTGGTTCGATTAAAGGAAACAAATCGCATGGTGGCATTCCAATGAAACCTAGGGTGATTTGCATTCAACTGAGAAACTCTGTGTGAATTGATTTTGTGTAGCAGTAAATTAACTTTATTTGCAACAAATCCTATATATAAGGAAAATTGAAATTGTGGAAAGAATTTCATTAGGGCATTCTAAGAGGCTAGAGAAACATATCCCAGTCTTAACAATAAGAAAAGTGATTCATTGTAACAGCGTAATTCAAAAAATGGAATTATATATTCCGAATTTCTTTTAGCTGGTTGGATGCTACGAAAGGAAAATTTATAAATAAGCTTTTTCAGTTTAACTCATATAGATGTTGTATACATTGGAAGATATTTTTTTTTAGTATTTCTGAATAACCACGAGCACTGTCAAGAACTTCCTGACTTGGAAAAACCCACTCCAGCACGGCCCAAAATATCACAATATATAGTTTTGAACTTAATAGCATAACTGTTGAAAAAAAAAAATCTGAAAATACTTAGAGGTGTCTCTAACAAATGTGTACAGACATATTAATGTTAACTAACGAATAAATGAAAAATTTTAGAAAATTTTGAGAGTTTAGTCTCAGAGTGATCAAGAATTTTTATTCGAAGGAATTTGTCCCATTCAAAACAAAGCTGGATACAGTCCTTGTATGAATGAATTTTTCCTATTAAACCGATTTCTCCCACATATGCAACACGTCAATAGTTGTACAGACCTAAAAAAATAAAGTAGACTTATTAAACGCCCTCTTGTCATATGTTCGGAAAGCTCGTTCGGTTAATTCGCTAGTCCACCATATGCCAGTTCTCATGACGGAGAGTTTCTTCAAACACTATCATAACTTCCTTCCACCCCTTCTCTAAGCTGTTCACTATTGTTTACTTGTATTCTCGTTCTAGCCATAAGTGGTTAAAGCGTTCTAAGAAAAAAGTTTTAAAAAGTGGAAAAAATTAACGAAGAAGAGAATTTTAAGCACATTAAGCTGTATTATTGCCGAAAAGAAAAAACGGCTGCTGAAGCCAGCCGAAAAATAAAGTCTGTTTATGAAGCAAACGGACCAAAATAAAGAGTCAGAAATCAGTCAGAAATGGTTTAAAAGATTTTCGACGGGCGACTTCTCCGTAACGGACACTCCCAGATCAGGATGACCAGAAGAAATTGTTTCCCAGAGGATGAGAGACTTAATTATTGTTAATTCCTGTGCAACAGTTAGGGAAATAGTAGAAATAATCAGAAAATCAGGGGTCATAAAAGGGCTTGGATTTGTGAGCAACCTCGATGTGTGGGTACCGCACTCTCTCACCGAGGCCAACCGCCCGAATCGCGTTGAAGTCTGCGATAACGTAAGGATAAGAAATAACAGGACACTATTTCTGGAGAACCTCATCACAGGGGATGACAAACGGATAGTCTGCAACAATGTAACGCGGAAAACATCATGGGGGAAACCAAATGAACCCTCTCAATCTACCTCTAAAGCGGGCCTTCAACCTTGAAAGGTAATGTTGTCGATTTGGTGAGATGTCAAAGGAGTAATCTTTTTTGAACTTCTCCCAACAAATCAAACGATTAATGCGGACTACTATATCGTACAATTAGATAAATTGAAGTCGGCATTGGAAGAAAGCGGCCGAGGCTCATCAATTGGGGGAGACCTAATATTTCATCATGCCAACGTCCACCCTCACACTGCCTTGCGGACCCGTCAGGAACTGTCAGAGCTTGGCTGTTCTATTTCGCAATCTGAGCAACCACTTGAAGAATGTGAATTTCCATAATGACCAGGAAGTGAAAAAACGAACTGAACGCTGTTTTTTTTTAGAAAATCCTCGCAACTTTTATGAGAGGTAAATTAAAAAGCTCTCAGAGAGGTGGGAAGAAGTTATTAAAAAAGAGAGAGATTAGATTGGGTTAAAATAATTTTTGTCTTGTATAGAAATTTGTACATAAATTTCTTTTGAAAACCGAACGAACTTTCCAAACAATCCGATATATTATTGGGCATTAGTTGGGTATTTCTTCTTTCCAGTATCTGTATAATAACACCGTGGATTGCATATAAATAAAGAATTAATGGTCGAAATTTTAGAAAAGTTTGAAACATGATAATTTTTTTGAGACGGTTTAAGTCCACGTGCTCGTATGGGCAGACTTTTTCCTAATGGCCGATTTTGTTTAATTTTGAACTTAATCCTTGCGCCATGACTATGAAATATTTTTGTGCCGCATTCCAGTCTTTTAGTTCAAGTAATCCGCTCGTTATCAAAATTTGAACCTTATTTATGGGGTCTAAGGTGAGTATTTCCAGTTGCTGTGGTGGAGATATTCAGGACATATATAAGAACATTTGAATTGCGTGTTTGGCCGATGTAGTTCAATTTTTTTTTTTTTTTTTTTCTTCTAGTACGATTAGAAATCTGCATACTTTATGGGGTCTAAGGTGATTATTTTGAGTTGCTGAGGTGAAGGATCAGCGGATCCTGGGAAATTCACTTATTTTTCCGACTTCATGGAAACGCAAATACTCAGGAAATTTTGTTATCTAGTTATAACCAACATATTTAAGATAGGCTATCCGAGATTGAAATTATTCGCAGTTTTATCAAGAATCGGCCGTAGGTGCATGTTTGGCCGACATAGATCAATTTATTTTTTAATTTTGCCTTCATGATAAATAAAAACAGAACTGAAATATCCATATTTAAATTACTCAAGGCAAACTTTATTAGAATTGAATTGCATCGTCACAGTCGGAAAAACATTTCTGTAAACAGAAAACTACATCCAACTCATTTCATATATTCTGTCTCAAATTTCTCAAAAATGTAACAAACTGACAATTTTTGAATACCGCTTTTGCATTTTCAAATACGAAATCTATGGATTCTCTACTGATTTCTCACGAAAGTCCAATTATATCACCCAATTGTGGTACAGTAGAACTCCAATTATCCATATCAATTGGGACCGGACCACATTCGGATAATCAAAAATTCGGATAATTGGATTTTTTTCTGAAAAAAGGGGATTTTAAAGTAAAAGAGCTTATTTTTGGCGTTGTATCCATTAGTAAAGTAAAAAGAAGTAAAAGTACATAAAAAGAATATATGTGTTTCCTATACATCTCGGTCAAAGTAAGCTGTTTTATCGTCCTAGCTTCGCGGAACGAAAGACAAAAGCGATTCGGATAATCAGCGATTCGGTTGATCGGAGTTCGGATAATTGGAGTTCTACTGTACTTCAATATCTCCCACTGTGCATCGGTGGATAAATGCTGTGTGCTGCTACCACTGCCACCATGACCAACAGCAATAAAATAAAACGTTTTTGTTATTGCGTTCTTTTAGAAAGCATTAACTGTTTGTGTCACGCAAACATTTCACCGTGTGTCAATATACCCGTTCTTGTACTCG
This sequence comes from Philornis downsi, assembly GCA_019455685.1. NCBI lineage: Eukaryota > Metazoa > Arthropoda > Insecta > Diptera > Muscidae > Philornis > Philornis downsi. The sequence goes on from JAHXMU010000398.1 coordinate 38,759, forward strand.
TTCAGTGTCTGCAACACATGAAAACATGTAGAAGCGCGATGCGAATATGCGTTCGTGTATAGGTGTGTATTTAAGCCTTAATATCCTGGCATTTGTGTGGCATACATGTGTATGTGAAAATGTGTGGCTTTGTGTTGACACTTGCTGTCTTTCGACACATGGCTATAACGTTCGTGCGACGTGCACCAAGTAAAAATCATGGCAATGAGGCCTGGCTACCCCATACGATGAACGACAATTGAGTTCATGGCGATATTGCAGATAGGTGGTAGAGAAGAACAATATCATAAAGTGTTAAATAGCGTCATGTTAATCATTTAATGACTAAGAGCTAAGGAGCAAATCATATAGAAAAGTTGGTGGGGTGATTCACAAAGCACAAACTGACTGCTGGTGAGAGTGATAGGACAATAAAGATAAATGTATTACCAACACTCGAGAATACGCAGTGAAGCGATGAGCCCCAGGACAAACAATAATTAAAGAAAGGTTAGCAACTGACGCATACGTATTATTGAAACATATCCGGCATTTCCAGGATGTATTCACTGCATTCTAGAACGGCGGACAATTTTCTGATAACATACTCGAAGACAAATTTCCTTAAAAATGGCACAGAAACTTCCGTCACGTAAACTGAGTCACCCTATGTGCTTTTGACAAAATTTAACTAATTTATTTAATATTTAATTTTCGCCCACTTTCAGTCACCGGTAGGCGTTTAAGTATCATTAGCTTCTGAGTAAGTTTGACAAAAACATTACTTTTTATTTTAATGCAGGGGCTGCTATAAGAAGAATTACAGCAGATGCACAGGAAACGTTAGGCCAGGCCTGACAAAACATTACGACTGAACGCTTAATTTTATGTTAACCGCATTGTGATAGCGGTACGGGAAAGGACACATTTAACTCGGTGCATTATTGTGTTTGACTAATGTTTCGAAAAATGGGGCTAAAGGCCATTTATTTTGTGAGGTATAAGAAGAAAATTGTCGTGATTGGATCGTGATTCTTGATAGGCAAGATATAGTACTGTTTTAGTACTGCTTTATCTATTTGTAGAAACAACATTTCGTATAAAAATATCGTCCTTACGAACTTCCTTGTATATACATCAAGGTCTGAAAAAAAAAAAAATAAAGAATCTCTGAAATAAATACCATAAACGTTTCACTGAGACAGGCAAGGATGAGAATAATCAAAAATTTATCCATTATCAAAGAGAATTTCATTTCCTAAACAAGTTTTTATACAGGGTGGCACATAAGCAACGTTAAGATTTGATCAGTGAATACATTTTTTGTTTGTCTTTTTTCGTCTCTTTACAGAATTAACTAAATAATACTTGAGAAATTCATGATGAAAAGGCTCAGCACAGAACAAAGAACCAAAGTTGTTCAATTTTACTTTGAAAATCAGCATTCGATTGTTCAGATCATATCGAAATTTCTTTCATGTTCGAAACGTTCCTAGCGATCCAACAATTTATCGACTGGTTTAGCGTTTTGGAAGACCTCGTTCAGTTCGAAATGAAGTGACCATTGCTCGAGTACAAGCAAGTATTGAGGAAAACCCCGAAACGTCCACCTGGCAACGGTCTCAGCAGTTAGAGATGTCTAGGCGGTCTTTGAAAAGAATTTCATATATGTTATTACATCTTTTCTCATATAAGAGGCAATTGGTTCACGAGTTAAAACCAAATGATGCACAAGAACGCATTCAATATAGTCGCCGATAACGTTACTTATGCGCCACCCTATATGATCAATTTATACTACAAAAAGAAATCTTTTTGGTCTTTTGTGAAATCCAAATGTGGTGTTTCAGAAATTCTATCGATCATGACGTATGATAATGTGCTCTCTGAGTCGTGCAGTGGCTTAGTAAATATGTTTGCTCGTTTCTTTGAATCAAATTTGGAATTTATTAGGGTGCAGTCAGTAAATTTTACAAATTTGCTTGATATGCTTGATATTGATTTGTTGCAAGTAACAGAGGATGACGTATATAACGGTGTTGTGAAGATTAAAAATAATTTGAAATCCGATTCGGATGGTTTATGTACCAAAATATTGAAAAAGTGTGTTTATTTTTTAACGTTTCCTCTAACATATAATTTTAACTTATATTTCCAATCCGATTTTCAATCCGATTTTTAAAGATGGAAAGCGCAGTGACGTTACTTTCTATAGACCGATATCCAAATTGGAAAGCATCTCTAAAGTTTTTGAACATATTTTTTATAAGAAAGTTAATTTTCTTAACAAAGTCGATAATTTCTCCGCATCAACATGGATTTTCTCCTAGTAGATCCACTATCACAAATTCATGTTTTTTTTTAGTTAATACTGCATTTCATCTTTGGAACATGGTAATCAGGTTGACTCTGTGTTCACAGATTTTTCTAAGGCTTTTGATAAGATATCACATAACATTTTTATAGTGAATAAAATCTATATATATAAAAATCAATTGCTGTGTGTTAGTTTCGCTAAAGCTCCAGAACGGTTGGACCGATTTGGCTCATTTTGGTCTTAAATTATTGGTAGAGTATTCCGGAAGGTTTAAAAGGTTTTATTCGAAGTGATAGATGGCGTTAGAGATGAAATTTTTGAAGGCAAAACAACGTTTGCCGGGTCAGCTAGTCTGTAATAAAATATTTAACCACAAGGCAAGGCAAAGTTGTTATTGAAAGAATTGAATCCTTTTCATATATTCAAATTTCAAGTGTGCCACAAGGAAGTATACTTGGGCCATGCTTATTCACACTATTTAGTAATGTCATATCAGCTTGTTATTATAAGTCACAAGTTTTGCTTTATGCGGATGATTTAAAAGTATTTTTAACAATTTATACAGTTAAGGATGTCTTAGACATTCAAAAAGATATAGGCGGTCTTAATAATTGGAGCCTTCTAAAAAAAGCTTTCATTGAACACGGATAAATGTATTCATATTTCCTTTTCGCATTGCAGAAATTTGATTTATGCAGTGTTCAAAATCGGTAATTTTTAATAGGTTTTCTATTCGATTCCGATTTGACATTTATTCCGCACGTCATTTGTGTTATTCTCACGGCGTATAAAGTTTTTGCGTACATTAAAAGGAATTGTTCAGAATTCGTTGACCCCAATGCATTTAAAATCATTGTTACATCATATGTTAGATGTAAGGTGGAATATGTCGCTTTTATTTGGTGGCCTCATTCCAATATTCATATTGCACGTATTGAACGGGTGCAGAGTGGCCTCCACGCAGACCTGGTTTAAACCATGTGACCGTTTTCTTCCCTGGCCACCATATTTTCCTCGTCGTGGCGTGAACGCGTTGCTTTATATTTGGACGAGAAAATACTTAATAATTAATAAACGTTTTTTTGATAAACGGCTTTTTTTCTTTTTGCAATCAATCGACTAAATATAAACTTTCGGTTGAGAACAACTTGTATTTTTCAATAATCATACTAATAACTAGGTCGGATCTTTAAAAATGCAAATAAATTGGACTGGTTTTAAAGTGCTTCTACAGTTTACCACTGCTTTGTTTTCGGTTAACGAATAAATGATAAAAATATTAAAAAAAATTAAGAAAAAGGACTAATTTTTCCCACTTATGACACCTGCCAATGACAGCTGTATCGTACGTCGTCGAAGACGCATTGACAATATCCGACTCATAACGATGATTTAGTACGCCAGAAATGCCCTACGTCAAAAATTTTCTACTTAGTATGTCAACTTGACAACTTTCATTATGTACGAGTATTGCGTTAAATTCGCTGGTAAATGATAAAGTTGTTCAAGAAATGAGAAAAAAAATCCGATTTCTTTTTGTATTAAATCGAAATAAGGGGTTGCCCTCTTTACGTAACCACTCACAAACGTATAAAAGTAATACCAATGTGATAGTTAACTGAAATCAGATTTCGATCACGTGACGTACATTTATTGACTGGTATCAGACAATTGTTTTGCTTGTAAACCAACGAACAAACCATACCGTTCAACGAAACTGACATGCAGTGAAAGTGTTACAGATGTTATAAAAATTGAGTAATGAAAACGATTACGAATTTGTCAGAGTTTCGTCAGAGACTTTTCTGTAAGCTAATGCGTAGAGAACTGTTTATTTCTAGACAAACAACTTTTTTTAATTCCCAATGAACAATGCATTCCAACACAAATTTCAGAATAGATGACTCCCTTCGCAATCAAATCCCCAAAATACAGATCAACAAGTCTTTATGGCGCTCAATGGAACACAATTTCACTCCGCTTTCGGGCGATGGTGTTCTTTAGACGGTCCAATAGTGGACAATACAGGTCCACCACATAGTAAACGCTTCCCAACTATCAATCCTGGCATATCCACCGTTTGCGCCAGTTAACCACGATTCTGCCACGACCGTTTTCCATAGACATGGTTTCAAGTGACCAAATTTTCATCAGCTCTCACGATCTGTTTCAGAAATGGGTCGATTTTGTGGCAATTCAACAACAACCCGCAGCTGGAAATTCGGTTCATGAAGTTTTTTTTTGCGTTAATTTCTGTAGCACATGCACATCGAGCTTCTTTTTGCGTTCGAAACGTTTCTTTGAGCAGTAATTAGCTCCTGGACAACATTTTCAAAAATTGGGCTTCCGGAGCACGGCGTATGTTCGATATCCAAATTACGGGAACAAACACAACGAAACGAAATTTGTGCATGATTGGCAGCTACGGTATCATTAATCACAAAACTATCTGAGAAGTATTTTGGGCCACCTATCGTAATCTGATCGTACTAACACCACACGAGAAACAAACTATGAAAACCATCTATTGGAAAAATAATGAATAATATCGTTTAAAGTTTAAGGTTATTTATTTGCCTTTTGGAAAATTCATTAAACGATTCTTTTTATAGTTAGCAAGTTAGAATGAATTTATATATAGCAGAAATAATTATAAAATGTATTCAATATATCACTCAGGAGGACAGGGCCGCCTTGACCACAAGTTCGATTTTATGTACGCCAAGCGTGTTTGCGTCTATTGGTACGTTGGTGAGGGTATGGAGAGAGGTGAATTCTCTGAAGCCCGTGAAGATTTGGCCGCCCTCGAGAAGGATTACCAGGAAGTCGGCATGGACTCTGGCAACGGCGAAGGTGAAAGTGCCGAAGAATACTAAGAAGTTTCAGATTGAAGATTCAAACCCCCATGAGGCGAAACTGAAATACGAAAACACTCCAGATCCATTTGTAATTTTGTTTTGCCAGAGAGTAACAAAAAAGCTGATACGAAGAATCCCCTCTTTCAATTCTCAAAAATACTGTAGGAACATCTCGCAATTTTCGAACAACTTTGTATATATAACCCGTGTAGGCAAACAATATGAGGCTTTACTACCTACAAAAGTATATCGTGGAGATTGCTCGATATTTCGTCTGCCCAAAGATTCCCTACAAAAGAATAATAAAACAATTTTTGCCTATGTTCGTATTTGGCATCATGCAAAGCTGTGTTGATTTCGCCTTATCATTTTCAACACAGCCACGGCTTCGCACAATGACTGAGGTGTAGCAATATCGAATGTAGTCTATTACTCGACGATATGAGTCGAAACGCTTTAATTTTTTTTCCGAAGTTTTTGCGTTAAAAATCGATAATTTCAAAGAAATTACTTTGATATGAGATGGAAAGTAACAGTAAATATATTAAAGCATCACGGAAATCTTTTACGAGGGCGGTCCCAATACTAATCGACCTAACAAAGGAGGCACAAAAAGGATGGGAAAAATTGTCTTTATCTTTTAACATAATCCCCTTTTAACTCGGTACACTTTTTTCAGCGATATTCAATAGTTTTTATAATCTGTTTATAGTAGCAACTGCAAAACTATTTAAAGTAGGCATCAACCGCAGACTCCACCTCTTCATTGTTGGCAAATCTTTTACCATCGAACCATTTTTCCAAGTTTGGATATAGAAAATAGTTCGAGGCAGCTAAATCTCGCGAATAAGCAATTCATTAATAAGCGTAATGAAACTATTTGAAATTTAATTAATTACTTTTGGCCATCGCATTAGAAGTTGTATGAATTGGAGCATTTTCTTGATGAGACAACAATTTATTTTTCGCCACATGCACCCTTTACCATAATTTCATCAGCTAAACGCTGTTTACAAATTGGCATAGTATTAGCCGTTGAATGGTTTTCCTTTCTGAAGATAATCAATAAAAATAATCCCATGCGCTTTGCAAAAATGCGCAGACGCCCGGAACCTGCCTGCAGATCGAGCCGTCTTTGCTTTCTTTGGACACGATCCTCCCACTCCAGTTTACAGCTTTGACTGTTCCTTTGCTTCAGATGTGAATAGGTAGACCTATGCCTCATCCAGAGTTATAAATCGACTCAAAAATTCAGCTTTATTGCGCTGAACCATCACAAAATGTTCTACTGAAACATCTTTACGACTCTGTTTTTGCTCTATAGAAAGCAAGCGCGGCACCCATTTTGCGCACAGCTTTCTCATCTTCAAATCTTCGGTAAATATACGATGTACAGTACTTTTTAAAATGCCAATCATTTCAGCTAGCTCAGGCAACTTCAGCCGATCATCAACCATACCATTTTGTGGATTTTCTTAACCGTGTCCGGAGTGGAAACCTCAATTGGTCGACCACCACGGTGTTCGTCTTGGCGCCTGTATTAACTCTGTTACAAAATATTTAACAATCGCAAACAAAGGAGCAGACTCCCTCAAAGTAGAATCTAGCTCGCTTTTAATATTGGCTGAACTGAGACCTTTCAAATGGACCAACTCGACCAATTTTTTGCATGTTTTCAAATTAATTTTCAAATAAAAGTACCAAACAACGTGGCGCTTTGAAACTTAAAACATATGTTTTGTAAAGTCAATTTGTTGACCGCTACAGCGTTCGTCTCGACACCTCGTACGGCCTCGTTTAAACTCTACTACCCAATATTTTACAGACGTAAACGAAGAAGCAGACCTTAGAATAGAATTTAGCTCCACTTTAATATAGGTTGGACTGAAACCTTTCAAATGGAAATATTGAATTACATAACGGTGAGCAATTTTTCCCATGTTTTCATTGAGATCGTTTACTTTTGATGGTTCAAATCAAAATACATAACAACGCGGCACCTTGAAGCTTCAAACATAGGTTTTAAAGGTTGCCACTTTTCAGCAAATTCATTTTTTGTTTTCAAACTATTGGCATCAATCGGTTTTAGGACCGAATTCGTACGTCCCTTTGTGTCAGAAAAGAATGTTTAACTTGGTTACCCATATAAAAGATATAGCATTCTGAACTTTACTACTCCCTAAAAAAAGGTGAGGCAAAATACTGACTGCCACAACAAATACAATGACAGGTCCAAATTTCATTGAAAACCAAATACAAATGTTTTGAGGTAATCCTTTGTAATGAGTGAATTGCACTTTGCTCTGGTATAAAATGAGTAAAGAAGATACAAATTTTAAATGATTTTTATAACCTTTCACTAAAGAAACTGCCGAACTGGAAATTGAAACATAAACTCTCTATAGCGTTCAAATTGTGATGGAGAAATACAGCGTCCTCACCTTGTGATGCCGAATACAGATATGATACCTCAATTTTAATAATCTATGTGAATCACTCTATGTGAATCAAGTCTGTCAAGGATTCCAGACACTTCTTTGTTTCGGCTAAGCAACGAAATATGCGTTCATTTTCCTTAACACATTTCCAAGTGCTTAAACTGAACAGTCCAGATAATTTAACTACAAGTATTTTAAAGTAAGTGCAGCGTCATCAGAATTGCGTTAATGGACCAGTAGTGGTTTGGCGACATAACAGGTGGAGTCGTATTTCTCGGCAACCTGCACAGAGAGAGAAAACGTTTACCTTGCTTTTCGCATAATTCCATTTGCATTTTTTTATTGCATTTTTATTTAATTAAATTCATCTTCATTAAGTGGAATGCTTTTGCACAACTCCATTTCTCCATTTCTGTTAGTGATTTGTGTGGCAGCGCACAGAGAAAGGGCGCGCGGAGGACTGTCAGCCCACTTAGAATTTTACTCTGGCTGTTATGAAAGAAAAATTCAGACTTTGCATAAATTTACGAATTTTATTATTGCCGTGTGCAGGTGCGATATAATGAAAGTGATTTTCGTTTCGCAGTTGCGTTATTGTGGAGCAAAATGGAATTTATTATGTATTTTCTATTTGGCAGGATAAATTTGACCGGTCAATATCCAATGTTAAGACAATAAAGTTAAGTATGGCTATAGAGCTGTACTCGTATTTCGACTCCGGTGTAGTTGGCTTTGTGTATCGTCTCATTTAATGTTATAAAGGAGACAACATTTGGTTGCCCTCGCCCGCCTAGCTCTTTGCCGTAGAATGCCAATAAGGATAAGGGTTAATTGCTACGATAATCGTTCTGGCATTCATTCATTCATTCGCATTTCAAAATCCTTCAATTTATTACAGTGCTTCATTAGGGATCCATTATCATGTCATGCTTCCCTGTTCTCTCTTTCTCACTGGCTGTGCCGCCTGTTTGTGGAACTGGAGCTGAAGCTGAGGTTTTGACAAGTCAACAAAGGCAGCATAAACATAATAAATGTCAATTACATAAGTAGATATAATACTACACTGAGTACAACTCATTTTGATTTCAAAATTTCATTTAATCCGATTCGCTTACACAGACACGTAAAATGGATGTGTGCATAGACATATGACTATGTGTAATGGCGAACAGTTGGGGTTACGTACATGCAACTTGCCGAAACTTTATTTACAACTTTTACATTTACGAAAGCGAGCATTTGAAATAGGTGAAATAAGCTTTGTGATGCAATGCTGGTTTGCAGGCAAGTAAAGGAACTTTTTCGGAAAGAAAAAAGTGTTTAATATATCCTTTTACTAAACATCTTTTTCTTTCTGAATTTTTGAAATAACTGGCTAATTTATATTTTTGCAGGCAAATAAAGCAACTATTTCGGAAAGAAAAAGATGTTTAATAAAAGGAAATGATGTTTAATAAAAATTAATATTTAATATTAATATTAATATTTAAACATCTTTTTCTTCCCGAAATAGTTGATTTACTTGCCTGCAAAAGTAGCAATTAGCCAATTATTTCAAGAAATGAAAGGAAATTTATAAAAGAATTAATGGTGACGCATTACGTACGGTTTTTCCCGAATGTTTGTTCTCTTGATATTATTGTTTTATCCAATTTAGTTGCATTGATTGGAAAAGTTTAGTCTACAAAGCGAAATAGCATGAATAATCTTAACAATCTTCTAGCAGCTAAGACCAAAAATCTACTCAAAATCTACTATTGATGAATACAACAGCATTGCAGAGTATATTTTCATATTTTTGTATAATTGTTGAATTGAGTTTAGGGGTGTTTCATCGAGAATTCCAATTTCGATATCAGAAATTCTAATTTCGGTCAGAAATATTTATTACTCTTCGAGTTTTTGAATCAAAAAAATAATTATTGAATTTGTGAATTGCTGGGAATATAATCATTACTTGTCAAGTTCCACAGGGTGGCGCAATAGAAATAGATTAAAAAATAAATACAAAAGGTGTGGTTAAAATAAATGTACAATATTGTTCATTTAGTTTTTTTACGAAATCACAACAATAGACTATTTCTCCTAGGGCTACGGCTGAAGTCAACTTGCATGCACAAGATGGTTACGATTGAGGAATTAGAAACCAACATTACTCACATTAATTAAAATGACCGAATTTTGAGCAATTTTTCAATTTGACACTTGTCAGCCATAGTGTCATGAGCAGTGTACCGATTAATAGTCAAATAAGTGGGATTGTTAAAAACGCCCACTTCTCGTCTTTAATACATCGATCTTTCCCGTTTTTGTCACCTAAAATTAATATATTTTTGTACTGTTTAATAACCACGCTTTTAAACAGTATATAAACTATGCTGGCTCTTTCCGACATCAATTAACCACCATCCTATGTAAATTTAATTACCGAATAAATGATAGAATTATTGAAAAAAACAGGATCGATTTTACCTACTTGTACCAGCAGAATTCCACAGGACGTCCCACTGACGCATTACTAAGAACACCTCCTAAACGGAAATTCTGAAAAACTCCTATTTTTCCAAAAAGTGGGTTCAGCCCTTGTATGGTTAAGTTTTATCCTGCTGGACTGATCTTTCAAAATTAAGATCTTAACATATCCATGAACATCAGAATCTTTTGGGACAAATCATATTGCCAACCCATATTTCTAAATATAATTTCTTCTATTAAAAACGACATATAGGGTTACCCATTTGTCGGTTTCGAAAGTAGAGTTGAATATTCAATGCGCAACTAAGTTTTCACTGTTTTCCTTTTATAAAAATGCAACTTTGTTATGAAAACAAGTTTACAAATGATTCATTGAAAGTATTGCCCAAAGCTAGCTACTACTTTTTCCCATCTTTCTGGATAAGCTTGAATTCCGTCACGGTAAAACTGTTCATCTTTTAAGGCTATCCACGAATCTAGCCATTTCTTTATGCCGTCATATGAGTGGAACTGCTGGTCAGCCATACCGTGTGCCATCAAACGGAACAAGTGATAATCGGGCAGCAAAATATTTGGAGAATATGACAGATGGGGTAAGACTTCCCATTTCCAAGTAGGTTTTAACGTGAGGCCGAGCGTTGTCATGCTTAAGGGTCACTTTTTCATGCCCCTCCGTTTATTGTGGGCATTTCTTGCGCAGAGCCCTGTTCAATCGCATTAATTGAAGTCGATATCGATCACCAGTGATGGTTTCGCTTGGATTTAACAGCTTATAATAAATATAATAACCAAATACAGAGCATAACCCTCGCAGCTTAAATATTCGGTCGAGGTGACGGCGTAGAAACATGACCGGGCAGCCCCCATGACTTTATTTTTTTCTGAATCGCTGTAATGAATTCATTTTTCATCACCCGTTACAAAACGATGAAACAGTTGTTCACAAGCGAAAAAACGACGCTCAACGTCCCTTGGCTTCAACACATAAGGAACCCAAGTTCTTTGCTTTTAAATCATTCACAACGCCTGCTATCGCTTAGAAATGGCTTGGCGGGTAACTTCAAATACTAAAGCAAGCTCTACCTGCGTTTGACACGGATGCCCATCAAGCAATGTTATAAATTCAGTATCTTCGAAGGGGTTTCGTCTTCCTTCACGCGAACGGTCGTCAACATCAAAATTGTAGTCTTTACAGCGACGGAACCAATCATCGACATGTTGTTTCAGTTAAAACAGCGTCTCCCTAAACGTTTCGAAGCTCTCGCTAAGCTTCAGCCGCCGTTTTTTTCAATTGAAAGAAGAAAATCAATACTCCTCACAAAATCATACATTTTCACACAACCGAAAGGACATGATAAGAAAAGCACTATTGTGTCAAGAAGGTATGTTTACCATATGCCCTAGATTGGCTCATGACGTTTAGTTTATAGCAGAGTCGACTAGCACTTGAAGCTGACGCCATCTATTGGCAAACAGCGGGAACTTAGTTACGCACCTAATATAACACACATAAAGCTATGATTTCAATAAAACTTTTATTTCATTATAATGCTTGGACCTCGCCATTATGTACGAAATACCATGTCGTTTAAATGATCGCCTATGAATTGCTTGCAACAGTGGATCCTTTTGAGGTAGTCTTCGAAAAAATAGCGCCCAATGACACTTCCAGACCGTAATGCTGAAAAAACAGTCACTTTTTCTGGATGCAATGGTTTTTCCACAATCACTTTTGCCTTATCCGAACCCAATATGCAACAATTATGCTTGTTGATGTAACCACCGAGTGGGAAATTAGCTTCATCGCTGGAGAAAATTTTGTTCGATTGAAAGCTCATGTTTGAGTCAGCACTTTTGTAGTAAGTTTTAAATATTTTCAGGCGTTCTTCGCTTGTTAAACGGTCCATATATTCGTAAATGGCAAACCTTTCACTAAATAAATAACACTCCAAATGGCAGATATTTAACAGCTGACAGCCTTGCCAGCTCGGTGGTGTTGAAACCATTATTAAATGGATAACCCTACACTATGCTACTTTGTAGAAGCAGAAAATGCCTATCCCAACTCATATACTGCTTATGTAAGGGAATCAGCTCGAGTGGTGCGATCTTTATTTATTTTATTTATTTATTTGTATTGCTAACTAACAATAATAAAATTGTTAATTAGCGGAGGTAGCCAGAGCATCGAAGGCTTAGGCGATCTTTATCGTGCCTTCAACAGACATGCGAATGGATAGATGGACGCCTGCACTGTACTGTCAACAATAGGACCGTTTTAAGAAAGTAAAAGCAGCCAGCTGTGGTCAATAAATGATGAATTGTATTCCATCACGACAATGCCATGCCATACACATAGTGATAGTGACCAACCCGAAGCTACGGGAGCTTTGTTGGGAGATCATTATGTATTCACCTTATAGGCTAGGCACTAGACACTGAGTGATTATCACATATTTCTGAATAAATTCATCTTTATTTTGCCATTTATTTTCGTATTTTTTCTTATAATCATTCCAATAAATTTGCAAATTTTTGCAAACGTCTATCTAATGTAATCATTCCAATAAATTTGCAAATTTTTGCAAACGTCTATCTATTTCTCGATTCGCTTAAAAGGTTTACGACGTCATGGATACCGGCCCATTCTTGCATATCATCCATATCTTTTCCTTTCTTCCTCTGGTAGATCTTCCGTCAATTTTTTCGCGATTGATGTTTTGGAGCAGTTTATATTTTTTATATTTCACTACGTGGCCAAGATATGATGTCTTCCGCATTTTTTTTTATTGTATTTATGGGTTTTCTTTCTTGGTGTATTCTTCGTGTTTGATACCAAGTGCGTCCATAGTATTTTAGGTTTGCGTCTACAAGTATACGTCCACATTTCAAAAGTTTCGAGTTTCTTTATATCGTATGCTTTTTTGGTCCTTACTGCGACAGCATATAACAGAGCTGACCATACGTATGGTTTCATGTATCATAGTTTTTTTCTAAGGCTTATGACATGGCTTATAAAATCTTTTTAATTTCGTTCAAAATACCCCATTTGTCATTTATTGCAACGCTGCGATATTTAAAGCTGTAAACTCCTTCCACGTATGTCTCTAATTTTTAGTGTTGTATAAGTTTTCTTTGCTTACAATCATACAGGGTTGCCCATATTCGACGGACCCATCTGGCAACGCCATAACTTTTGACAGAGATGTCAGATCGCTTAATGCCATTTTTACCATGGAACAATACACGCCACGCGAGCGCTCTGAAATAGTTGAAATTTACATTCAACAGAAGAAGTCAATTGTGAAAACTCAACGTGCTTTTAAAATATTAAAAAATGTGAGAAGTGCGCCTTCTGAGAACACCATTAAGCGTTTATACGAAAAATTTTCGACTGGTGAGACTCTTTCTAATCCGAAGAGGCCAAATAAAAGTCGACCATGGCGATCGGCCGAGAATTCGCTGCCGTACGAGCCAGTGTTGAGAGGTCCCCAAGAACATCCCAAAAACGCCGTTCTCAGCAGTTGGGCATGGCTCGGTCCACTTTACAACGGATTATTCGCGTTGATTTGCATTTGTTCCCGTACAAAATTCAATTGACGCAAAGATTGTTGCCTGCGGACAAGCCTCGTCGATTGGAATGGGCCCAACGAGTCATCGAAATGGCCGATGATGACGAGCAATTTTGGAACAAAATTATCATGTCCGATGAAGCCCATTTCACATTGAATGGGACCGTAAATAAGCAAAATTGCCGTATTTACGCCACTGAAAATCCTCAGGAGATTCAAGAATTGCCTCTTCATGACGAAAAAGTCACAGTTTGGTGCGGCGTTAGTGCGAAAACGGTCATTGGGCCGTTTTTCTTCCAAAACGAAAATGGCCATGCTGTTACCATCAACCAGGAGCGTTATCGCGACATGATGACCAATTTTGTGATGCCAATTATTCGTCGAAAGCGTATGAGGCAGTTCTGGTTTCAACAAGACGGCGCTCCACCGCACACAAGTCGCATAACAATCGATTTTCTGAAGAATTTGTTTCCGGGCCGTTTGATGTCGAAAAGTGGTGATTTGGACTGGCCACCGCGTTCGCCCGATTTGACGCCCGCTGACTTCTTCTTGTGGGGACATTTGAAGTCAAAGGTTTACGTTAACAAGCCAAGGACCGTAGAAAAGCTCAAGGACAACATTCGTGAAGAAATAGCCGCTATTCCGGCCGAAATGTTGGCGAAAACGATGGAAAATGCTGCAAAAAGGGCACAATACGCCATCAACGCCAGAGGCGGCCATTTGAGAGATATCATATTCAAAAATTGATGTAAACAAATCTACTTGGAACAAATTAAGTGAATAAGATTGCCAACCGCCAAATTTTTATTTTTTTCTTTGATTTTTTTTTAAAAACATGGGTCCGTCGAATATGGGCAACCCTGTATATCTGTTTTTTTTTTTTGGTATTTATCTTCAAGCCATAGGTTTAACCGCGTATTGTCACTCTATTTACAAAACTTGGAGTATTGGCATATTATCGGCCTAATTGGTCGTATCGTCGGCATATCTAATATTGTTTAGGAATGTACCATTTACGCACATTCCTTTTTGAATACAGTTAATCGATTCTTGAAGTATTATTTCGGAGTAGACGCTAAATAGCAAAGGGGACAGTATACACCCTTGACTAACGCCTTTGGCTTTTGCTTCATCTTCCATCAGTTCCCCCTTAACATCAACCTGTGCTATTTGACGCCATTATAAGTTTTTAATGCAATGAAATTCCTTCTCTTTATTGCCAATAGAGGTACGAATCTCTAATAGTTTATAGTCTTGATGGTTTCAAAACCGCCGGTCTGGCAAGGCTGTCAGCTGTTAAATACCAGCCATCTGAAGTGTTATTTGTTTAGTGAAAGGTTTACCATTTACGAATATGGATCGTTTAACAACAGAAGAGCATCTATAAATAGTTAAAATTTACTACAAAAGTGGTGAGTCAAACGTGGCCAACATAATCGACCTGCTGTGCATAGAATTGGCTAGATTATAGAGAAATTTGTAGGGTCTGGTGACATTACAGATGTGGTCAAACCTGTGCATCGTCCCAATATACGCACTACTGGAAATATCGCTTCTGTTAGTGAAAATGTGGCGAACAATTCGAATGTGAGTACAGAGCGCTATGTTCGTATGATTAACAACTTTTTTTTGGCCTGCAACTGAATGTTAGTAACTGGACGATATGTGGTTTCAACATGACGGTGCCTCGAGCCACACAAAACGGCTTATTTGGACTTTATTGCATAAGAATTTTCAATTTTTGTGGGACAATGTGAAAGACCGTGTTTGCGCGGATAATTCCCAGTCGTTGCAGCAGTTGAGAACCAACATTCAGTAAGTTGTCACCGAGATACTGGTCGAAAACTACTTCAGAAGGATGCACATTTGAATAACATTGTATTTCGTACATAATGGCAAGGTCCAAACATTATAATGAAATAAAAGCTTCATCGAAATCACAGCTTTATGTGTGTTTTTTTATTTAACTTTAGTTTTGAAACCAAAATATGGCTAACCCAGTATAACATCTTTTTGTGCATTTTTTGCATTTCTGTATTAGGATTTTTAACGAAAAAGGAGCTTCGCGTATTCCCATTCCTTCCTTTAAACCAAATTGGGATGCACCCCAATTTTCCATTTCTCGTAGATTCTACCATGAATTATTTTGAGAAATATTTTCAGGGCGTGGCTCATTATGCTAATGAGTCTATAGTCTACAGTCTGTAGTCATTGCAATGTTTTGATTGGCATTCTTTTTTTTTTTTTTCTTTTGAATGATTACAAAAGTTTATCTGAGCTAATCTTGTGGATATTTACCCGTCTCATGCATAAAACTAAATAGCTTTGCTAGGAGATTAATGTTATCGCCATCTATTAGTTAGAATACTTCTGATGGAATCTCGTCAGAATCCTTGGCTTTTTTAACTTTTAGAGACTGTACTATAGTTTCAATGTTACTTTTGAAAAATTTGCCTATCCTGTAGAAACCGACTATCCCAGTGTTTTGCCAATAGAGACGACAGCTTTATGGGGAGGATTTAATGCAACGAGTTATTCATTCTAACTATGCCCAATTAAATCCTTCAATGTCATTGAAACAATAGCAGATTTCCTTATACTACACTTTATATTTAAAAGACTTTACCGTACCGATTGCCAAACATAGATGTCTATCTTTGCCTCTGGGTTAGAGTTATACCCGTGTTCAATAGCTCTCAAATGTCATCTACATTTCGATGCTGGGTAAACGATATCTATGCTTACAAAATATAAACTTCTATAAACTATCTTTGAAATTACACAGAAATAATCTTAGTTAAAATAATAATAATTAAAACAATTTCTCATTTTTTAATTAATGAAATGAAACAAACTATTGCTGCCTTTAGCATTTACGAGTACGTTGATATTGCCTATAGCCTTATAAGTTGCCACTAACGAGTCAGTACTATTTGTGTGTTGGCTGTGTTGCGGTTGTCGTGTTTGAGATAAAGAATTTCATTCCCTGACAACTCTACTTATGCACATCCAAACTTACTCGTACATGCCAACACAAACACATACACTCACGCATCTACAGTGGCAGTCGGATATGAGGATATACTTAATGTTTGCACAAACAGCACGACGCCACTTATGTTCATTATAACGAACACTTTATCATACGAGTAAGGACATGCATACGCACACTCTATGGTTCGTCCTTATACGCACGCACACATTGGTTAAGTATCTGAGTGTACGAGTGTGCCGCTGTGCATACGTGTGTGTGTAGGCGGCATTTGTGATTATGATGCGACAATAATAAACTTCAATTCCATTTACTGCTCATAATTCACGCCAAACGAAATGAAATCAATACTCGACTACAACTTTGAGTGCGAGAATGCCAGCCGAGAAAACTATAGCTATGACTATGATATAAAAATGATTAGTTTTTCCGTTTTGTTTCATTTGCAGCAGAGGACCGATGACTTTGATTCTACTTCTCTTACAATCTATGCACTGCACTGTGGAGAGCCAAGACTGAGGTGGCAGCAAAGGCGGAAAAGAAATTTTAGTTGGAACCATATTTTCATTTAACTGAGTGCTCCATCAATATGCACAGTGGCTTTGAAATATAGAGCACAATGACCCAAAATGATATGCATAAAAATGATATGTTCGCGGTATTGACAGTTGACAGTGTTTTGTAAAGTGGAGACGCTAAATATTAGTGAAACTGTTTAGCCATAATTTTACATCAATTGAGATTTTGGTAACTTTTTTGATTTAGGAAAATTATATTAAACTTTAGAATGCCTCCATTTACTTGTATATGGAGCCAAAGTAAATTGAAAATGTTGCCTTTCCTAATGAAGTCTGGTATGTTTCAAAGTAGCTTCCATAATATTTCGGCTACAACTGTAATTTGTTTAAACACGGGCAATAGTCTATTTGTGTTGCAACAATTAGCGACTATAATGAGCTTACAAAGGTTTTACTAAAGCGTTTCGAACCAAACGAACTTTAGGTTGGAGAACGACTTATGACGGCGCGTCCTCAACACATCTCTAAAAATAATAATGATAAAAGCTGCCGTGAACATGACGGACTGACAACATTTAACAAACGTCACATTACCCAGAATGCTACATTCACATAATTGATCGAAACTGTCAAATATTATGTATTGAAGAGCAGTCAGCAGAAGTGTGTTAAGTTGTAAAAGGGAGGAAAAGAAGATCAAATTTATTGGCTTGAATGAATAAGGAATCACTTGTCGACATTGGCAAATATATATTTGTGGCGATGGATGATTTCATCTAAATAAAATTAATTATGTGAGCATATTGATTCAATAGAGACAATTACCTGCAATCTAGTGCTATTATGAAAAATATACCTTCTTCCAAATTTACTAATGTTTTTACCACTTATTTGAAAAAACATATTTTGCTTTAGCAATTCATAAATCAGAATGGAACCTCATTTGAAAAAAAAGTGAACATTTGAGACAAAAGAGTCGGTTGCTGACACATGCCCCACGATTATGATTGAAAAGATAGGATATATTGGTATATTACGTATAAGAAAAAATCGGTTTTGTCACGCCCACTTATTTAACAATAAGTTCGGACGTCGTTCATTTCTCTGTGGACCTCAAGGACTCCAAGTAGTACAGAAGAAAAGCTTTTCGATATTTTCCTAATCGCATACTCGTATATTAATGGCACCGCTCCAATATGAGGCATGACTATCGAAAAATACTGAAAATGCATTTTAGATCAAGTTTAAATTGAAAACAAGATAAGTCTAATATATTACACATGAGAAGAGGACATAGTGGATCACAATGGACGGTATGGAGTACATAAGTTTCGGCCGGAATGATCTTTTGACTACCAAACTTTGTGCCCGAATATTTCTTTCTTTTTCCACGAGCGTTTCATTGCCTGTTGTGAATGTGTGCTTTTAGAAATGTGCGAACTGCGACAATCGCAAATATTCAATATATTTTCTTCTACTTTTTGATATTTTGAAATTTTGAAAAAAAAAAAAAATTGTTGCAGCGCAACAATTTGTGGTCAAATTTAGCCATCTGAACTACCCATTTTTTTGGCAGAGATATTCAAAATTATTTAATGTTTAGTCTGCAGTTCTAATCTGCATAAAATGTATAAATTTGGATTGGAGGACAAACGTTTAATAAATTTGGATGCAAAGAAAGGGAAAGTAATAATTTTACTTCTATCATTTCTTTTACTTCTATTTTTTTACTTCTATCAGCAAATCTAAAAAAAAAGGAAAAGAAAAAAGTTGATCTTAAATAGTTCCTTTTTTTAACTATCTTAATTTACAGGTCCCAAATCGTTGAAACAGTCCCTTGCTGTTCCATAAAAAAACTTCTCCATTAATAAATTTTCTGTTATCTCTCCAGCTACAGGATAGAGCACCAATATTGCTAAAATGAGAAGTTCAAATAATTTTTTTAATCAATGTATTTTATTTTGGATTTTTTTTTTTATTGTATAGAAAATTCAATTTTATTTAATATATACCTATATTAGGTGCACAACTAAGTTCCCGCTGTTTGTCAATAGATGGCGCCAGCTGTAAGTGCTAGTCAATTCTGCCATGACGTTTAGGTTATCATGGGCCAAGCTTACGCATATCGTAAATATACCGCCTCGACACAACAGTAATTATCTTTTGACGTCATATTCTTTTGTTTGTGTGAATATGCATGATTTTGTGCCAAGTAATTGTCGTATGCGGGAAATGTTGCATTTCTTCTTTCAATCAAAGAAAACTGCGCCCAAAACCCATCTAGAGCTTCAAAACGTTTCCGGAGATACTGTTTTAAGTGAAACAACGTGTCGAGATTGGTTCCGTGGCTTTAAAGACGGCGATTTTGATGTTGATGACCGTTCGCGTGAAGGAAAACGTTCGAAAACACTGAATTGACGGCGATGCTGGATAGGGATCCCTGTCAAACACAGGTGGAGCTTATCTCAGTATTATAAGTTACTCGCCAAGCCATTTCCAAGCGATTGTATGCGCTGGGAATGATTCGAAAGCAAGGAACCTGGGTTCTCTATGGGCTGAAGCTAAAGGACGTTGAGCGTCGTCTTTTCGTCTGTGAACACCTGCTTCAACGACAAAAAAGGAAGGGGTTTCTTAATCGTATTGTAACGGGTGATGAAAACTGGATTCATTACACTAATCCCAAGAAAAGTAAGTCATGCGGGCTGCCCGGTCATGCTTCTATGTCGTCCCCACGGCCGAACATTCATGCCGCAAAGGTTATGCTCTGTTTTGGTGGGACCAGGTCGGTGTAATTATATTTAGTACGACCTGCTGAAACAAACTGAAACCATCACTGGGGATCGGTATCGATCTCAAATAAAGCTGTTGGGTCGAACTCTGCGCGACAAAAGCCCACAATACGTGGAGAGGCACGAAAAAGTGATTCTTAAGCATGACAACACTGGGTCTTACGTGGCCAAGCCATTTGAAATCTACCTGGAAGAGCTGAAATGCAGAGTGTTACCTCGTTCGCCATATTCTCCAGATATTGCGCCGTCCGATTATCACTTGTTCTGTTCGATGGAATACGGTCTGGCTGACTAGCAGTTCCACTCATATGACGACATCAAGGAATGGGTAAATTCGTGAACAGCCTCAAATGATGAACAGTTTTACCGTAATGGAATTCAAACCCTGGCAGAAGAATGGAGAAAAGTACTAGCTAGCTATGGGCAATACTTTCAGTGAATCATTTGTAAACATGTTTTCATAATAAAGTTACATTTTTATGAAAAAACAGCAAGAATTTAGCTGCGCACCGATAACTAATTGGTTTTGAAAATGATAGAACGTAAATGACCTCCATGTTCATTCACGCATAAGCGACACTTGATCAGAAAATTATTCACTGAGGCCAGAAGGACTAAAGTCGGGATCGCCTCAATTATAGGTTTAATAAACTGTTTCAATTCCGTCAAATTACTTGGTTTCGTTTTGTACACCTCTTGCTTGACATAACCCCATTAAAAAAGACTGGTGCCGTCAGGTCAGGTCAGGTCCTTGGCAGTCAGCGGAAAGTAGAGATTCTGAATATTAATATGTTGGGGAATTTTCGTTACAACTCCGCCATAACCGGTTTGGGTATGTGCGCGCAGTTGTTTCATCTTGCTGGAACCGAATGCTGTTAAAACAGATAAGTCCTCTGCGCAATTCTGGGTAAAAACATCTTTAAATAACTGTCCCCATGGACATTGATATTGTGTTTGTAGCACGATTCGTGCACCACCCTGTTCAAACCACTTACTCATCCTAATTTATCAATAAATTTGAAAATTTTAATTCAAACTTTTTTTTTCCAATTTATAGCTTTTAATGTGACAGCCATGTTAAGTGACCATATTAGGTTTCAGAAATATAAAAAAGAACAAAGTATCACAACAAAAAAATAAGTCTAGATAGAGTATTCGAATAGTTAGAAAATTACATGCTAAACAGTTGGAAGTTTGCAAAGATTCTTCTAAATAATATATTCTCAATGTGACTTTTCAAAACAACTAGAAATGTAACATCCATTATTCCCAGTGCAGGATAATAATTCAGTAGCAGCATATGCAACACACTCCAAATCACTGTGAACATTCGTCCTCGTCGATATCCTACTGCATTAGACAGGCTATGCAAGTGACAGTTATTGCGGCAACTACTGCATTTGTTGCAATCCCCTCAGTAACAGCGTGCCTGCATACAATAGGTGGGACGACAAAGGTTATCCTGCCATTGAGTACTGGCCATAGAACTTTTTTTACAATTTCGAATCTTCTTACCAATGTCAAACATTAGATCCGTCGTTTTTGGTAGTTCATAACAAAGAGAATATGTTCAACATCGTAACTATTAATAGCACAATGGAATTTGTACGGTCACTGCCCAGCAGATGGAACGAGAGTGAATAGAAGTGTGAGTATGAGAAGAGATCCATTCCGTTCTGTGCACTTCAGTTGTGATTGATGTATAAACACTTCAAAACGCCAGACATGTTGCTGTCAAACGCTTTCCAAACATTTTACTGGGAATTGTTGTTGCCACTGTTACCCGCTTTATGACATCCACACGCTTGCAGTACTTTTGACACTGCGCTACGTAGGGACTCCATTGACTACAAGTTGAATTGATTCATTCATTTTATCGCTCTCGTTCACCTCGCCTCCATCTCCTTCCCGTCCTTGTATGTTCGTGGTAGCATGAAAAGTGTACGTATGTATGCATGCTAAAATCTCATGTGGCCGTTTGACTTTCTGTTCCAGCAGTTGAATTGATGTGGGCCACTGACCAAGTCACTGCCACCGGCCAACCAGTTCATTGGCGTTCTATTCCTGTCCCCAGCCGTGCAAAGGTGTCACAGTAGCTGTAGTCTCTTAGCGTTTGTTGAAGTTTTGACAGGTATTGAATAACATTGACACCATAAAATTGATTAAAAACGAAAGAAATTGTGTAAACACTAAGAATTGCTTTAACAGTAATCTCGATTGGACCTTCTGATATTCATGCGGTCTTTGGAGCACAAAAGGCAACAAGTTGAGCGACACAATGATAGCAAATGACAGATCGCATTGCAATAAAAAGGATAATGGATGGAGTATATAAAGTCTGTCCGGCTGGAGTAAAAGTTGAAGACATCATCAATCTTGAACAATTGTTGTCTAAGCAGATTAAATGCCGAATATATTTGAAATAGTTGTTAAGTCAATGCCCCGAAAAGAGACAATGAAAAATATTGTAAATTATGAGGGACGATGATTTTTGATGACATATGAAAGCACAAAGAGCAGCAATGTTAATTGGTGTCAAGGCAAAATGTCACATACAAAGCCTGAAGTAAAAGAGGATAAAATAAATGAAAAAGTTAATAAGTGGACAGGCGAAAGATCACACACAAGTTATACAGGATTAATTTTATAGCTGATGCTCATTGCTTTGGATTATAATAAAGTTGGTGCCTATTGGAGAATAGAATTATAGATGGCTTTACGGGACTAGAACAAAAAAACCATTTTAACTCTATTTAAACCATTGACATCATCAAAATATGTAAGTAATCGAAAAATACTGGCTTATTTACAGAGGTCGGCGCTCGAAGTGCCAGTTTGTCAATTTCGATTATTTTATTTAAAAACTTTGTTATGTCCCAAAAATATTTCAAATATGTTATTATTCGATGTAGTCAGCTTTAAGGTGGATAATAGAATCGAATCTGTCCGGGAAAGGTTCACATGCTGCACGAATGTGCCCTGAAGGTATTTGTCCCATTCTCGTCAAAGAGCATCGACCATTCTTACACTATCAATTCACATTTTTGCCTCCAAAATGGACCACATAGAAACTTTATTAGTTTTAAATTTATGAAATATGGTAGCTGCTGCTGTGAAAAAACGAAGAAGGGAACTTCTCTTTCTAAAAACATGGGATAGTTCAGGGCAAACATCTAGTAGTTTATACTGGAAAGTTACACGCTCAAGGTAAAAAACAAAAATCTTTAAATTTGTGGCTTTACCTTGGCAGTTAACGAGACCCAAACCATCGTTGATGCAGGCAATTGCTTGCAGAGAAATTCGATATCCTAAATTGTCTTTTGATTTGTTTTCCAATCACACACCATCATTTTGTTTGTTTACACATTGCCGAGCCCTAAAAATGTTTTCCTTAGAGGCAAAAAACGACGTATTCAAGTGTTTCAAAATCTTGGCACTTGCTAGACGAATTACCTTTCTCTCAGAGACAGGTTGCTTTTTGCATTTTGAAGGGCTTCAATTTAGTTCATTTGTTAACATGGGCCTCATGCTACAAGCAGACACATTAACATGTTTTGCTGATACGTAACGTATGGCGGAAATCGACAGTCAAGTATTTTTGGTTTTTTTACTGCA
Organism: Philornis downsi; assembly: GCA_019455685.1. Lineage (NCBI taxonomy): Eukaryota > Metazoa > Arthropoda > Insecta > Diptera > Muscidae > Philornis > Philornis downsi. Next base: position 62,312 of record JAHXMU010000398.1, read on the forward strand.
TACATTTTAGGAAAGGAAACATTTAAAGAAAAGTAAATCAGTTAAACAAATATTCATAATTCAATTATGGGAATAAAATGCTTGTAATGAAAATATTCTGTTGCATACAGGAATCTTCACAAAGTTTCAGCTTCGTTTAGCTTTTAAATTTTCTGACTTTGTTTAAAGTACAGAAGAAATTTGTGATACGATTTGTTTCTTGCCTGAAACAAGGCTAAAAACTAACATCTATTCAGTTTCTCTATCGAATTATAATAACTAGATATTTTTATTGAAAGACTCGAAACGAAAATACAGTTTTACGTAATTTCATTTTTTAATTAAGATTGGTATTAAAACTTGGTATAGTTTTCCTTTTCTTGGCAGAGAAATGATCTGAAGCCAATTAGCAAAATGTGTATTATCTCAGTACATTTTTAAAAAAATTTCCCCTCTATTAAAAATTCAATCAGAATCAGACTTGTTTGTAGTTTAGTTTGAAACGTAAGAAGCCTAATTTAGAATTTAATATAGAAACAAATATCAACCAACTTTAAATTTTCAGGCAATATCTCATATTTCTGATCGTTCTTCAAACTAAAAAAAAATTGTGATATAAAAGAAATCTCAATTTTGGGCTCTTATGGAAAAATAAACCCGCATACGTTTCCATTGCTAAGCAAATATTGAATTGATCAATAGTGTTTGTTTAACTGGAGAATTGCGAAAATTTTGAATTGCTGAATTTGAATTACTATTACTATTGTATTATTATGTTGTATTTCTATTATTATTGTATTTAATATTATTACTGCCACTGTGAGAAAAAAATATCATGTTTTTTTGACAGAAGTAATATTTGAAGATCTTCGAATTTTACCTCTTAACATTTTCTATGCCACTGTATAGTCAGTCAGAATTAACTCTCCAACCTGTTCAGTCAACATTATCTTTAGTGATGACAATACTGCCTCATCAAAAGTAGAAAAGAAATTTTCTATTTTATAAAAGAATTTTTTGAATTGAAATTCTCCCGTCTTTTTTACTTCTTCTTTTCCTCGCTCTCTCGGAAATATTTGGTCCTTCGAGCCGGATGTTTCCGTGAGAAATAATTATTTTTTGAATATTGTCTCTCAACATTTTCTATGCCACTATATAGTCAATCAATATTAACTCTCCAACGTGTTCAGTCAACACTATCTTCAGTGGTGACAATACTCCCCCCTCCAAGGTAGAAAATAAGTTTTCTATGCCTTTATATAAAAGAATTTGTTTGAATTGAAATTCCCCCGTGTTTTTTTCTTCTTTTTATCGCTCTCTAATATAACACGGAATAATTGCGTCCACATTCCGTTCTCACGGAAACATTTGGTCCTTCGAGCCGGATGTTTCCGTGAGAAATAATTATTTTTTGAATATTACCTCTCAACATTTTCTATGCCACTATATAGTCAGTCAATATTAACTCTCCAACGTGTTCAATCAACGCTATCTTCAGTGGCGACAATACTCCCTCATCCAAGATAGAAAGGAAGTTTTCTTTGCCTCTGTATAAAATAATTCTTTTGAATTGAAATTCCCCCGTGTTTTTTACCCGTGGGAAATTATTATTTTTTGAGTATTACCTCTCAACAACTATGCCACTACATAGTCAGTCAGCATTAACTCTCCAAACTGTTCAATCAACATTATCTTCATTGGCGACAAGGTTTGTTTTTCTTCTTCTTCTCGCTCTCTAATATTACAAGGCCTCAACACTCCGTCCCTATGGAAACAAATAGATTTGTATAATGGCGAAGTGAACTTAGTCTCTGCTGCCTCATTTGATCCTGGCTTAAATTTTATATTTCTTTTTCTTTTGATAACAATTTCTTGAAGTGTTAAATGAAATGTTTTCACACAAAATAAAAAAGAACAACGCGCTTCACTATGACCATGACAAAGGGAAGATCTCATATGTTGGTACACAAAAAGCCCGATATCTGAA
>JAHXMU010000398.1:74277-100209 GCA_019455685.1 Philornis downsi
CCTTACGATGATGTGTCAGTCATAAAGCCATATTTTGTTATTATACCATCCCCGTTTATTGTGTCGACAATATAAATTGTTTGGACCATTAAATACTAAGTGGCGAAAATTATTTGTTTTGGTGTCTGGCCTACATTTTTGGGTGAAAAACGAAACTGCGAAACGGCAGCAAACCGGACAAAACGGAACAAACCTTAACAGGAAGTGGATGAACCTAAGAAATACGTCACCTACACACGGTTTAAATGGCCACCACTATCCTCAACAATCGCATTACGTGTTTGGAGGAATAATCAATAGCAGAAGGGTGTAAATAACGACTTTAAGGGCTCACGCTTACAATTATGATGCTTCACTTGCGGCCACTCTCCAGAGAATGTAATCCAACCGCGGTGACAAATAATTACGCGGCCACAGTCATCGTAGTAGGTAGCTGCATGGTCGGCCTGGGGCGCCATAATTGTAACAATAACAATATTTTCATTGCTTCAAATGGTGTCCAAGCATAAATCCTTAATGGGGTTGTGCCAAAATATCTTTGGTCGGTTTATTCTCTCATTCTTGGCCCACAAGGAATTGAGGAAGGGACAATAAGAACAACAGAAAAAAATAACATCATGTACCAAATAAATAAAGGAGGCTTTGGTTATTATACCATAAAAATGGGTATAAAATTTATATATACTCGCATACAATTGTACGTATGAATATAGAACGTCCGTGGTAGTTGCAATACTTGGTTGTAGTAGAAAATGAAAGTTAGGATGGGGGTTGGGAGAAAGAAAGCCAGAAGCTAAAGGACTTTTCCATATAATTCATATCCGGATGATTTGAACATAAATTATCCATAACTACAACAAAAATTGACCACTTTTAATGCTAAATAATAGCGGAGCAAAACAAAGTATAGGCTGTGAATGGCTGTATGATATTTTAATATATGAAATCCCAAAACGAGCAGATCACATCTGGAAATTATAGTGGATGGACAGTGGATTCATATCACAATTCATGCACTTTTGCCTTGACGAGGAAATTATTGAATAAAATTTATCACTAATCTTTTTACGAGTTCACACAAGCAATTTGTATCGAGAGATCTTATAAAAACTAGGAGTACAATCATTTTACTGTTACTTAATCCCTCGCATTTTTCGACTATAACCTAAACCCAGGAACAAAACCTAAAGAACCTAAAACTATAATATGTAATAAAATGGAAAGCACTTAAGTGGCAGAGCGACATTTCGTTTTTCATAAGTTTTTTTTTTTTTGTATTGTTTTCTCAAAAATGTTTCTAGTTGAAAACAAACACGAATCTTTTACTGTATCCTTTAAGGTGGGTAGGCGGGTGTTTCCTAGGATGCATTATACCGCTTACCCCTAAAACGCAGGCCTCTCTACCTGATCCTGTAATTAAGCAGGCAAAGGGTATGATGCTTGCGTACAAAAACAAAGTAGTGTGGCCTTGTGCCAGGCGCCCTAGGAAAAGGTGGATTATGTCTTTGGATTCACCTATAATATGACATCAAACTGATCTTGGAACTCGTTTTTGAAAACCAAGTAAAGGGGAGAGTCACAGATAAACAAGACACATCCTGCCCACAGGTGCGGACATAGAGAAGCCGTCGGGAGGTATCAGAAGATTTATCTTTTCCGTGAATATAGTTGTATGACCAGAGAGATGTGGTTAATGAACTATGATTGGAGCATGGTGTGCTTTGCTGTGTTGATATTCTCTCCTCGGACATTGAAAATCTATACCGTAGATTATGGATTACCAGTTCCATGCGAGGTATGATAAAGCAAACCTGGAGTAGCTTGTCTGCGAAACCCAGACCAGAGGGTTCTTCTCTTCTGGTAGCACGGGTGACCAGGGGCCCAAGGAACATTGTTCCTTCCTGGTCAATGGTGTTGGACCCCTAGTGGGAGCATCTTGCTGGTTGTGGTTGCCCGAACAAGTGTTTTCAGTGCTTTTGCGTTGCTTCAGGTTGCGTTGGTGAAGGAAGGCATTAGCTTGGAAAACACTGTTCATGTCTATCCGAGGTCTTCCTAGATACCTCAACTCCTACCCGGAAGGTAGCTCACTTCATACCCAGTGACCACAAAGGTACTTTGGCCGAGTGAGGGAGTGGGACCTGAGGAAGTTTTTCCAAGGGACCCACTTCCAATCTCTGGTAGTTTGACAAATCCTTCGGGATTAGTTTGAGTACCCCAAAGGGGCGCTTGCTGTTGCTAGAAGAAAGAAAGAACATGTAACCAAAAAAAAAAAAAATGATTTAAAACAGCACCTGTGTGATGGCACACCATGGGTAAGGCTTTCACAGCGAGACTCATGCAAAACCTACACATTTGATTTGTATCCTTTAAGATCAATTTTTGAGACGCTGGCAAAAAATCGATTAAATTTTTAAGTTCAGTGGGAAACAATACGGTTATAACCGTAATTATTTACATAAAAGTTCATTAATTTCTACACTATAAAAAGTTCCTAATATTACGATACATAAAAGCATTTTTATAAACGAAATTTTTGCTGCTGCATCTTTAAAGAAAATGTAGAGCATAATAAAAACCACTACCTAAATTTCAATCGAATAAGCTAATTTGCACAAAACCTCTCCCAATGCCCTTGCATTTCATTGAAGCAAAAATATGCGAGGTGACAGAAGGGGCCTGAATAACCTCTGAACTTTTATTGCAATATTTCTCTGATTTAACGCACAATACAGAATCTCCTGCTTGAAGATTATAAAGAAAATACTGATTTTCTAAGAAAGTTTGCATGAGAGGGATTTAATGGGACATGACATTGCAGTCGACGCTTAAATTTAGAACAATTGGGTGAAAGCCATAGAGTGACTATTTAAGATTTAAGCTTTTCAGGTTGGCAACACTGGTTGGTAATAGCGTCCAAACGTCATCTGTCAAAGTGAAAAGTGTACAGTATACTCTGCCATTTCATCATAGAAAGACTAACAAACGAACAACGATTGCAAATCGTTAAAATTTATTATCAAAATTCGTGCTCTTTGACAACTGTACATCGTTTGATACGACCATTTTATGGTCGTCATAATCGACCTGCTGAATCAACAATCAAAACTGCCGCATCTGGAGTGATGAACAGCCACATGCCATACATGAACTACCTATGCATCCCGAAAAAATGACAGTCTGGTGTGGTTTATGGGGTGCTGACATCATCGGTCCATTTTTCTTCAATGACGACCGTGGAAGAAACGTTACCGTCAACGGCGAATGATATCGAGCCATGACACGCAATTTTTTTTTTGCCCCAGTTAGCTGAGTTGAACTTGGTTGACATGTGGTTTCATCACAACGGTGAAACAATGGATATGTTGAGTTATGATTTTGGTGAGCAGCTAATCTCTCGATTTGGCCCTGTGAGTTGGCCTCCAAGATTTTGCGATTAAACGCCTCTTGATTATTTCTTGTGGGGTTATGTCAAGTCGTTAGTCTATGTGGACACTATTGCCGAACACTATTGAAGCCTTACAGGATAACATAACCCGCGTTATTCGTGGAATACAGGCCGAAATGCTCGAAAAAGTGACGAAAAATTGGAAATTCCGGATGGAAAATTTGAGACGGAGACGCGGACAACATTTAAAAATTAAATGGCAAAGACCAATTTATCGATTCCAATAAAAAATTTTAATACATGATGCAAATTTGAGTGTTTTATTCCATTTAAGAAAAAAAACTACGACTAAGAAATCGCCCAATATGATTGTATCAACAAAAGCGTTAAACAAATCATTTGTAGAGATAGATTACCCATTTAGTGATTACAAAACCGCCAGTCAGGCAAGGTTATCAGCTATTAAATACCTGCGCAGCATTATGTTGCAAAAACCGAAATTGTCTTCTCGTAAAGTTCATTATTGTGAACTTTTAGTTTTGAACAAGTGGCAACATAAAGGAAATTTTTCAAATTTTCGCGATGTCTGGCAAAATAGTTAATATTTCTCAACCAAGAGAGGGGTGCATTATTTTTGTATATATTAAATGATTTCAGGCTAAATTTTAAATATTGAAATATTATGAATCTTCGTGTGACGGTAGTGGAATCAAAATTTAGAAAATTGTTGCCTAACATAGACAAAGTTTAGTAAAAGTATGCAGCAGTTAATGCGAGGTTATCTGTTTGGTGGTTTTAACCCCGCTGGTCTGGCAAGGCTGTCAGCTGTTAAATATCTGTCCATTTATGACTATGGATCGTTTAACAACGGAAGAACGCGTAAAAATATTTAAAACAAAAATTTTTTCAGCGATGAAGCTCATTTCTCACTCGGTGGTTACATCAACAAGCAAAATTGTCGCATGCGGGGACTCGGAGAAAATAGAAATGATTGTGGAAAAACTATTGCATCCAGAAAAAATTAGTGTTTGGTACGTATTAAGGTCTGGAGATGTCATTTGGCCGTATTTTTTCACAAATAACGCACCAGGAACCATTACCGAGGGCTAGGGCTGTGTGGTAACCGACTTTTTTCGACCTGTAATTGAAGATTATGAACAGGACGATATGTGGTTTTAACAACGAGCCACATAACATGACCGATTTTGGCTTTGTTACATGAGAAGTTTTCAGAAAACGTAATTTCACGATTTGGCGACGTCAGATGGCCACAAAGATCATGCAATTTGACATCGTAAGACATATTTTTTGTTGGGCTACGTCAAGGACCATGTTTACGCGGGTAATTTCCAAACGTTGGAGCGTTTGAGAATCAACATTTGTCAAGCTATAGCTGAGATACCGTCAGAAATGCGCGAAAAAGTGGTCGAAAACTACCTTAAAAGGATCCATTGCTGCAACCAATGCAAAAGCGGTCATTTGAATGAGATTGTATTTCGTACATCATGCAAGATTGAAGCATTATATTGATATAAAGATTTCATCAAAATCAAAGCTAACTTTACTTATGAAACCAAAATATGGATAACCCGGTAGGTACTACCTTCAATTCAAGTATAGAAAGGTATAGGAAAAATAAAACATTCAATTAAAATGGATTGGCGTAAAGCTGGATAGAACCGCATTTACACAGGCAAGTTCCTTATTTTAATAATCAACATATGAAATGTTTATTTATACAAAAAATTATATATTAAGTCAAGACATTGAAAAAGTTTTTTTTTAATTCGCCTGCTTAGAAATCTAGTCATACGACAATAGGAAGCATTGAAATGTAGTGCAAGCTTGGACGGTCCATTTGCAAATTTCAAAAGGACTATTCTTTATTCCATATAACATATGTTCGCTAAACATGATGCGATAAAACTAAGCTTGATGGGTCCACCTGTATAGAGGCAATACCAAACCGTAAACAGATATGACCTATTTTACTTCTTCTTCCCTCCTCCCTGCCGCAAACAAAATGTACGAGTTTGACTAAATACGATCAAATTACGATGACTGTGATGTATGCAAGATATGAAATCAACCAGTCCATTTGTATGGGCACGTAGAGTTCATCTTTGACCCAGAAAAGCATAACTCCAACTATTTTTGTTGAACTCGATTGGTAATTATGATCTGTGTTTTGATTATAAAAATAAATTGACATCTTTAAAGGGATTTAAAATTTGACTCCGAGTCAGAGTATATTCTGAGAGGGAATAATTTTGAATAGTCTAAGAATGTTATTTTAGTTTTATCTACTCCACTTTGAGATTAAAATGAAATTTAAATTTTCCATATTTGAGAAAATTTCATATAAGAGCACAATTTTCCATATATTATAACATTTTAGAAAATTTCAAATGAAAATGAAACTTCATAAAGGGTATCCCAACAAGAACGCAAGACTTACATTTTAAATAAAACACAGATATTTAAAAAAATTGTGAAACTTTATTATATCGTAAAGTAGACAGAATGAGGTTATGTATCGAACAACACATCGGGCAGATGGCCGCCGCGGCTTTGCTGGTACACACGCGATCTTTTAATGAAATTTTCAATGACCGTTTTGCATAAATGCTTCGGTATTTCATTAATGCAGCGTCCACTTTCCTCTTTTATGACTTGAGTCGTTGTCGGCTTATTCGCGTAAACCATCGACTTCAAAAAACTCCAAAGAAAAAAGTTTAATGGTGTTAAATCGCACGACCTAGGCGGCCAATTCTGGTCTCCAAAACGCGAAATATCGCGACCGGGAAATGACTGATGCAGCAATTGAATTGTTTCTCTGGCTGTATGACATGTGGCGCCGTCTTGTTGAAACCACATGCCCTCCACATTCATTTCTTCAATTCTAGGCACGAAAAAACTGGTTATCATTTCACGATACCGAACACTATTGTCTGTTTGCGCTCGACATGCCCCATTTTCATAGAAAAAGGTCCAATGATTCCTTCAGCCCAAAATCCACACCACACAGTGACACGTTGAGGATGCATTTGCTTCTAGTGAATCACTCGAGGATTTTCCTCACCCCAAATGCGACAATTCTGCCTATTGACGAAGCCATCAAGATGGAAATGGGCTTCGTCACTGAAGATGATTTTATCGGCAAAATCAGCATTTTCATGTCGTCTCTCCAATACCCAATTAACGAACTCCTTTCGCTGTCCATGGTCAGCTAGCTTCAGTTCCTGAGTCAATTGAACTTTGTATGCGTGAAGATGTAAATCTTTCGTCAAAATTCGCTGCACAGTGGATTTGGAGACACCAATTTGCTGAGCTCGGTGTCGAATTGAGGTGGATGGAGTTTGAGCGACATCATTACGTACAGCTGGGGCCTTTTTTGCAGCGCGTTGTTGTCTTTACATCACTAACAGACCCAGTTTTGGCAAATTTCCATTAATCTAAATCCATTAATCTCTCCACAGTTGACTCTTTTAGAGCATTATTGTGATCACAAATTGATCGCAATCTTTCACCATTTAGATAAAAAAATTTCACAATGAGAATGCGTTGTTAATTTGTGTAGCCCTCCATTTTTATTAACCTCGTACCTTCTACTAGCAAACATCGACAATTGTTCAAATGTCAAACAATGACACTTCGAATGGCGCCAAATTTAAATCTTGCGTTTTTGTTGGGACACCCTTTATTTATTGTTGAGAAAATTCCCAATGAAAATAAGGCTTTTCAAAATGAGATTTTCAATTAACATTTAGGAAAATTCCAAATGAAACTGGAATTTTCCATTCATATTTGAGAAAATTCCAAATAAAGTTGTAATTTTTACATTTATATTTGAAAAAAATTGTGATTTTTATTCAATTGAAAATATAATTAATATATAATTTCAATTGGAAATGGAATGGATTTGTCGATGTACACAATGTGACCATCTGTAAATAGAGGTGATTACCACGCAAAGATTGATGATTGCACGGGGGATTGTACCCAGTGCTTCAGTGAATCAGTGGATAGCGAAATCTATTAAACGTTTTATGATTGGCATTGAGAACATGCCAAACTATACAAATTCTCTGATTTGTTAGCCAATTCATAGCCATTATGATTTCATTTCCAAAATGAATTACAAAAAAAAAAAAAACATTTTTAACGTACGTTTAAAGGCTAACAGGGGAATGGGCTGGCAAATAGAAATACGAGGTCCAAATTTTCAAACCACAGCGACTGTAATTATTCCTACAACAGAACAACTTTATTCTCCATGAATCAACAAACATAGGAGTACATTAAATTCGATATCGTTAATGTGGTATCTAAAGCGATTATTTGTGCATTAGCAGCAAATTAGCCGTAAATTGTAATTGAATCAACACGACAAATATTTCAATTATTAGTGGAATTTCGAGGCGTTAAACTCGTTTATTATCGAATCGCTGGGGTTAAGTGGATTTTAATGAGCTGCTCTGCAGTGGTCACGTGTACAAAATTACCTTTTCCCATAATGTTTGGCATACAAATCAAGTACGAATGCTAGCTATAAACACTTGTAGTTCATGATGTTTTAATCAAATGTTTATTTGCAATTATAAGCAACTCAAACTAAATTCAATAACGATAACAAAGAAATTTAAGATTTGGCCCATTCCACTCTCTACTCCACACGCTCTGCGTTTTACTCGTAGATTAAAAGGCATCAGTGTACGGCCCCACAGGTCCTTTGGCGCCTATAGAGAATGAGTGTATGATCTGCCTAATTTATTCCAATGGACGGACATACAGAATGTTTTTCACAGTAGGTGGGTAATTATGCGATGGAAATAATAGCCTTTGTTTGGTCATAAAAATGGCTGATTGACCGCCCACCCTCCACGAGGAAGCTGACTGACTGACACACTTTCACAAATTATGCCTGGAACTGGCAATAGTGTGCGACTGTGTAAACATGCTGATTTCCATTATATGTCTATGGCTCTATTTTGTGTCTGTGTGTGTGTGTGTGTGTGTGTGTGTGTGTGTGTGTATTATGTCGTTAGTGTCAGTTACGTGGTTGTATTTAAAATAATGAAATTATTGAATAAATTGTTATTTAGTTTTTTAATTGAATGCAAAAATCGTAAATACAATTGTCATTAAAATTTAATAAATTATCGTTCTGCGATAATGTTTTCATTGCAATTGTACCGTTGACATTGCTTCGGTTCAGGCATTTCTGCTGTATTGTTGCTTTCATTTGCGTTGAGTTTTGTAACGAAATCACATTCAATTCAATTAAGATTTCGCTTTTCCATCGATGGTCGATGTTTGTGAAAGCCTATGACTAGCAACAGCCACAGTATTGGCAACGCCATAGCCAAAGCCATCGACATCGACATCGCCAACGCCAACGCATACAATAAGCATAAACATGTATTTTGTAGCTGATAAATGCATTAAAACAACGAAATCATTAAAAAAAATAATATCGTAATAAAGTCATTACATCCTTGCTATGTTTGTTTCAATTAAATTGTAAAAATATGTGTTTGTGCAGTCGCATACGAGTATATTTATGTATGCCCATAGATTCGTAATCGAACTTGAACAAAATCTGCATGTGTGAATTGCTGATTTAAATTATCGCATTTAAGATTTAATATGAATTGACTAAATGATAGCACACGCAATCCGATTTAATATTTAGTGCATTACAAATTGATAAATCGCAACAGAAATTTCAGTCAGTTGAACTAAATTCCAAATATCTTCATCTTATGTTTATTGCAATTATATTATGTAATTGTAATTATACTATGTAACAACGATCTGAAGTACTTAACGCTTTTTCATAATAATTTATTGAAGGTTTATATACCCAGGTACCTACACAAAGCATTAATGCGGCTATACCCACAAATTACTTTCCTATATTACAAATGACTTTATTGAACTTGTCATTTCCATATGCACCTCTATATTGTTCCAAGTTTGTCATATCGTTTCTAACAACTAGAAATATTCTTTCAAGTCTAAATAAAGCAAAATCTAGATGAATTTCAGCTTGAGCTAGAAACTGAAATTCGACATATCATCACAGTAAAGAAAGAGCCTCCAGTGAAGTTAAAAAGATCCGCTGCTCGTGATCTAGAAGTGGTGAAGAATCGGATAATCAGCTATTGTTTTTAACTCCTTTTCACTGCCTTTTCACCAGATGCCCTCCTGAAGCAATGAAACCCCTTTAGTTAATTTTTATGACAAGTTTCTGCTTTTAATCAGAATTCACATAACTTATTAATTTAAGTCACTAATGAATAATAATTTCAAATACATGTCAAATAATTTGAAGTTTCTGCATAGAAACAAATAAAAATATTAAAAACTTATTCTATTCTTACAACGACTGCCAGTTATAATGTCTCAAATTCATTGGCGCTTTTGATGTAATTAAAAAGAGCTTCCCAAGAAGCAGAAAATACGCTCATATATTATTTGTGGAAGCCAAAAAAATACTGTTCTTGTCCGGAGAAGTTAAAAAAATCCAAAAATCCAAAATTAAACATATTTTCTACTGCCGATTATAATGTGTCAATTTCATCGGCGCGTTTGGTGTAATTAAAAAGAGCTTCCCAAGAAGCGGAAATTGTGTTCGTATGTCGTTTGTGGAAGATATGAAACAACTATTCTTGTCCGGAGAAGTAAAAAAACAACTGATCGTGATTTAGGAATGGTAAAAAATTAAAAATGTTTCCTACTGCCGATTATAAAGTCTCAATTGCATCGGCACTATTAGTGTAATTAAAAAGAGCTTCCCAAGGAGAAGAAAATCTGCCCATATATCATTTGCGGAAGCTATGAAAATACTATTCTTGTCCGAAGAAGTTAAAAAAATCCAAAATTAAAAATATTTTCTACTGTCGATTATAATGTCTTAATTTCATTGGTGCTTTTGGTGTAATTAAAAAGAGCTTCCCAAGAAGCGGAAAATATGCTCATATGTCATTTGCGGAAGCTATGAAAATACTGTTCTTGTCTGGAGAAGTTAGAAAAATCCACTGATCGTGATCTAGGAATGGTAAAAAATTAAAAATGTTTTCTATTGCCGATTATAATGTCTCACTTGCATCGGCTTTATTGGTGTAATTAAAAAAGCTTCCCAAGAAGCGGAAAATATTCCCATATATCATTTGTGGAAGCTATGAAAATACTATGTTTGTCCGGGGAAGTTAGAAAAATCCACTGATCGTGATCTAGAAATGGTAAAACATTAAAAATGTTTTCTACTGCCGATTCTACTGTCGATTATGTCTTAATTTCATTGGCGCTTTTGGTGTAATTAAAAAGAGCTTCCTAAGAAGCGAAAAATATGTTCGTATATCATTTGTGGAAACTATGAAAATACTGTTCTTGTCCGGGGAAGTTAGAAAAATCCACTGATCGTGATCTAGAAATGTTAAAAAATTTAAAATGTTTTCTACTGCCGATTATAAAGTCTCGATTGCATCGGCACGTTTGGTGTAATTAAAAAGACCTTCCCAAGAAGCGGAAAATATCCTCCTGTATCATTTGTGAAAGCTATGAAACAACTATTCTTGTCCGGAGAAGTTAAAAAAATCCACTGATCGTGATTTAGGAATGGTAAAAAATTAAAAATGTTTTCTAGTGCCGATTATAAAGTCTCAATTTCATCGGCACTTTTGGTGTAATTAAAAAGAGCTTCCTAAGAAGCGGAAAATATGCTCATATATCGTTTGCGAAAGCTATGAAACTACTATTTTTGTCCGGAGAAGTTAAAAAAATCCACTGATCGTGATTTAGGAATGGTAAAAAATTAAAAACGTTTTCTACTGCCGATTATAATGCCTCAATTGCATCGGCTCTATTGGTGTAATTAAAAAGAGCTTTCCAAAAAGTGGAAAATATGTTCGTATATCATTTGCGGAAGCTATGAAAATACTATTCTTGCCCGGATAAGTTAAAAAAATCCAAAAAAAAAAAACAAAATTAAACATATTTTCTACTGCCGATTATAATGTCTTAAATTCATTGGCGCTTTTGGTGTAATTAACAAGATCTTCCCAAGAAGTGGAAAATATGCTCATATATTATTTGTGGAAGCTATGAAAATACTGTTCTTGTCCGGAGAAGTTAGAAAAATCCACTGATCGTGATCTAGAAATGGTAAAAAATTAAAAATGTTTTCTACTGCCGATTATAATGTCTCAATTTCATCGGCGCGTTTGGTGTAATTAAAAAGACTTTCCCAAGAAGCGGAAGATATGCTCCTGTATCATTTGTGGAAGCTATGAAAGTACTATTCTTATGAAATGGCTTCCACTTTTTTTGCTAGGATCATTAAGTTAACATCACTTGATCACAAGCACAAGAGACACGCCCACTTATTTTATGAGTTGAAACGTCGTCCATGATTGTACTCTACTCGTAGATGTCACTTGTAACAATAAACAGTTAACATTTGTTCATGCAAAAGTCAATAATTGACCTTTATCGGGATTATTTTCTAATATTTTTATCATTTATGCGTTAGTTAGAAGCAATATTCAATGTTAATTGCTACCTACGAGAAGAAACAAGGGGGAGTATTGAATTTTGGTAAATCAGTCAATTTGTCTGCGCAGTATACAATCTGGCATGCCTGAATACAATCTGGCAAACAAATTTTGGCTAGCTTTATAAAGATTCACAGCAGTTATAGTGCCTATCGAACGAGAATAATTCAATCAACTTGAAAAGTCAACTAATTTGATCAAGAATACTTGGCACCGTTGTTGCCAATTTAGCTTTTTTCCTGATAAATTTTGCATTTTTTCAACATGTTAAGCGGGCAAAATTTGGATTTAGTTTTTTTCTGTTTTTATTTTTTCATAAATATTTTCGATTATTTTTATTAGTTTTTTTTTTCGCTAAGTATGTCATTGGAACTCAGTTTGGCATATAGATAGCTTAAAATATTTCGTATTTTCTACTAAAAATAACTACAATTGCACTCAACTTAATGGAAAATAATGTGACAGTGACAAGTTCTTGCGGCGATGATGGAGTGGTTCAACGAATGGATTAAATTACCTCAAAATGTTGGAAAACATACAGCTATCCGGATGCAGAATATTCGTTTTGAAGTGCCCTGCCCTGTGATAAGCACTTTTAGGCAGGTTAGGTTTGCATTTTAGTGAAGGGACTCAATTTAAAACCCCGTTGGAAAGGAGATCGAGAGGGGACAAAATTACGCGATTGAGTTGGATTTTACTCCAGAGAAAAATAATTGTACGTTTCCATCGTCTTTGCATTAACAAATCTCACACATAAGTTGCGCGTTGCATGACAATGGGGAGAATGATTTTTCTATTAAGAACATACATATGTATGTAACAATAGAGTTTTGGCATATGCTCTTTGTAACAAAAGAGAGAAACTCTCATCTGTTCCAGCCTAACGTTCGTGAAGTCTTTGCTGAAATTAGCACCCGAAATGCAATAAAAAAAGAAATTTTGCGAACTCCACTTCTTGCAGAAATAGTTGATAATTTCTAACGTAAACATTCCCTGAGCAATCGTATTACTTATGAACACCCCTCATCTGCGCCATACTCCTTATACTTAAGTATCACGGGATTTCGTTTTGTCTCAGCCGCATTACTTTTGTCTCTGATTGTCTCTTCTTTTGCAGCATCGCAAATTACATGTCAGAAGAGAAGAGATTCAATCTGCCGAATTTGTTTCAGAGTTTAACACACTATTTGTAGACACTCGCTCTCACATCTGCCAGCAATATTTGTATTAACCGAATCTGCAGATCGTGAAAAATTTCTAGAACAAAGTCTAAACCGAAAACACGAATATCACGAGATAATTGATTAAAAAAAAAACAAAACCCGTTGGTTCATAAAACGCGTACTAATTAGTTAGAACAATTGTTGGTAGAATGGAAGAGAAACAGAGAGAGAGAGAAAGAGAGAATAAAACAAATTAACAGAGATTAAAGAAATGCTTCCATGCTATGGTTTTTTTAATTGAAACATAATCAGTGTTGCCATTTTTTTGTCCTCCCAAATTAATTCGGAATGCCGGTTAAAATCTGTAGACAGTTACTAAAATTTTTTTTATCGGTCACATAAACATATATTTTAATAACGTATTGAACAATTATTTACGTTAAATATTATGAAAATATATCTCAGCAAATGTTTGCAGCAATATAAAATTGAAGACAAGAGAATGAAAAGTGGATATGAACCATTTTGGGCTAAAATGAGTTTTATGAAGTTTACTATTCCTTGTTACTTAACGCATCGTTAGGTATGAAAATTGTACATCTCCGATTCGTATTATTGCTTTTGAACCATTTAAAAGCGGTTTCAACCAAAGGATTTTGTGGAATGCGAAAAAGCTTTATGATATACCAATACCAATCAATCCATTAAAGCTAAAAAATATGAAAGAGTTAGAAGTGTATATCCCTGAAGCATTCTTAACTTGGTACCATGATTTGGCAAAGGCACGCAGTGATGTTATTCTAGAAATTGAAGCTCCAGAAGAAAGCGTGGCTGAAGACGACGAATCTGATTCAGAATAAAGTTAAACGTTATAAAATATAATAAAATATTGTCAAATTCTCAAAAAATGTCTGAAAATGTAAAAAAAATGTAAAAGTCTCAAAATAAAATTTTTTATATATAACCTTTGTATCCAGCTGCTATTAAAAAATCTAAAAATGAGTATGAAAACAGGGCATATCTGAATCTTAAAAAAGCCATAACATAGTAATTAATTTTTTAAAATCAATATATACTGGTTCGTTATCATACATATATGTGTATAAACGTTCGAAAATCATTGTTAGCAAAAAAATCTAACTCAATTAGATATAAACTGTTTTTTTGTTCTCCTGTAAAATTACCTTTTTTGGTTCATATCCACTTTTCATTCTCACGTCTTCAATTACTAAATGTAAAACAATTATAAAATGTATTCCATAAATCAGGCAATTTACACTACTCTAAGCAACAAAATAAAAAAAAAAATAATAAAAAAAATATAATAAAAGAAAAAAAATACAGAGGAATAAACGTTTTACCGCTTAAAACATGGTTTTAAGTCCTTTTCGCGAGAAAAATACTCCACAAAACGCTATTTTTTCATAAAGAAATTTAAATTAAAATTTTGTTGGCTTCCGAGACTGAAATCGGAAGACTACGTGTTTTTATCACAAAGTGTTCGTAATATATTTGTAAAATCGTGTTTTTGTATAATCACTTCATTTCACAAGTTTACATATATTATTAAAATTAAGGCAACATGAATTTAATAGAATTTTCCCCGCGAAAAAAATATAGTTTATATACATACATAGTAAAGTAAAAAAAGGCATGGTACCAGCCTTATCAAGACCGTAGCAATAGAGTGAAAGATTTTCAAAAAGTTTATTTTGTGAAGAAAATCCCTTGTTGTACCCAACAAACTTCAAACATGTGACTGTCTACATTAGCTATTTCTAAAACCCGCTAAAACCTCAATTACGAATTTGCCTTTTTGAGATCGCACCTTTTTAAACATTGTTATGTCAATGTATTACAAATTTTGTCCTACATTAAAATCAAGCTGAGATATAATTTATTTATTTCAACTTTTCCGATTCCAGATCGATTGGGATAAAGCAAACCCATTCTGGAATATTTTCAAAATATTTTTTTAATTTTTTATTTTAAGCAAGATAGCGAATTTGTATGATTATTTTAAGTAGGACTCAACAGAATCATCGAATCGCGACATTATTGAAACATTGTTGTGCTATTGTGTATGGGAGGGAAAGTTTTTAATTTATTAGCTGAATTTAAATTCCATATCATTAGAATAGAGATCAAATACCAGAGTTCTAATCGGAACAACAATTTAAAATACGAAAATGTCGGCTTAGAAGATAAAAGTAATTCAACACAAGCACAAAGATTTATAATTAAAAAAAAAAAAAAACAGAAAAATTTTCAAGGTTAATTTAAACTCACCTCATTAAAAGCAATTGTATTTGCTGTATGTTGTTCTTTGCGTATAATAA
The DNA here is from genome assembly GCA_019455685.1 of Philornis downsi. Taxonomy (NCBI): domain Eukaryota; kingdom Metazoa; phylum Arthropoda; class Insecta; order Diptera; family Muscidae; genus Philornis; species Philornis downsi. The sequence continues at coordinate 89,723 of JAHXMU010000398.1, forward strand.
TTAATACCGGAAATAAAATGTCTTTACCCGCAACTGATATGTGAAACATCATTTAATACCCAATTTGGTCATTCTTACACCTTAGAATTGCTGGGTTACAATTTTAGTAAGTTCACGAAGTGTTTGTTCAGTTGGAGGAGCTGTAAACCCTTTCTATTTTCGCACCCTGAAATGGTCTCTTGCAGTCTGTGAGCAAATTTTAACGTTATTTATTCTCTGAGCAAACGCATCAGTTATGCATCCACACAACACTCGTGCATTCTTGACGATTATACATATTCACGATTCTCGCGTATTTCTTTTGTCTCTGTTTGCCTCGTCTTCCGTGTTATTGTTGCAATTTCATTTTCACGCACTTTTGTGACATAAAATTTGCTTCACTTTTTTCGAATTTTAAAACAGAGTTTGTGGGGGGTACGCAGATTATTCTGCCAATAGTTTTTGGATAGGCCATAATTATAGTTAGTGGAAAAAGTTTATTTGCAAAGTCTAAACCAAAAACCCAGCGATCATAGAAATTCATAAATATAACACAACAACAAACCACCCGCACGACCTATTTGCCGGATGATAAAAAGCGAACTAATTAAATGAAACAATTTGTGGAAAGAGGGAGAGGGAAAGAAGACAGTTAGTATAACACATTAACATCAGTGTTACCTATTTGGCATAATTTATGGTTATTAGTATAGTTCTTTCTAAAACTGAGTGCTAAAGGTATTTTAGTATATTTTTCCGGGACAAATTTCGACATTTCCATTTTTGTAAACAAAATGTTGGCGACTTGCACAAATTTAATATTCATTAACAGTAACAAAATACAAATATGCAGTAACAAAAATTTCAAATCTTAATCATTTCTTTGAAATTTTGTGCGATTTCTTTTTTACATATCAAGCTCCGTTGCGAAAACGTAATGCAGCCGAAAACTATTTAAATACATCTAATTTTAATTCTGATCGCGGCATTCGAAATTTTGCTCTATTTTAATTACACAGGATTTTTTTTTTATAAATAGTTGAAAATTCATAAATATAACGAAACTTGATGACGTATGAAATGATTCATAAACTAAGTTAAAATCAACATTCCTTGTATATTCGTTTTAGGCAGAAGCGAAAATAGAAGTTTTTATTTATAAAATTTCAATTATAATTTGTTCTTTTTAATAATTTAATTTTAATATTTCTAAGAGCCTGATGTAAATTTGGCTAAAAGAATTTATAGCATTTTGGTACAAGAAATGAAACTGGTGTAGGTTTCAGTTCTGGTATAAATTAAGAAATAGAACTGCAAAAAGCCGTATTTTTGCACTTTGTTTCGTTGTATCTTAATAAAGAAACTGAATCAATCTAAACTCGTAACTATAAAACAATTCTGATATACTTTTGAACAAATTTACAATGTTGAATCAGGAACAAATTGAAATTTCTTGATGCTCCCTGCTAGGTTTCTACAAATCGACTTTTCAATAACCAAACAAATTGAATTTTCTTGATGCTCCCTGCCATGTTTCTACAAATCGACTTTTCAATAACCGTCTTTTGTAGGAAACTTTGAAATTAAGTTTTATGCAACTTTTGTGTTGTGAAGAAGTCAAAATTTTGTAGCACCAACATAGAAAAATAATATCAAAAAGTGTTTATGTATATATATATATATATATATATATATATATATATATATATATATATGTATATACATGCATATTTATATATATAACTATTACTTCTCAATGTTAAATGATTATTTTGTAAATTCAGTCAATGAATTAAAAGGACAAATAATACAACTAACTTCGAATACGTGCCATGCCTTGAGAAAATGAACAAACTGTAATAGCAGATTTCAAGCTAGAATAACTACGCTTGATGAAATAAGAAATGTCATATCCAGCTTAATATCGGGAAAAAGTCCGGGTCATGATAACATTTCGGCAAAAATTCTTAAGATATGTGCGGATAGTGTGACTCCACGTTTAGTTAACATCTTTAATGATATAATTCATACTTCAGTATATCCCGAAATATTAAAAATCCATAAAATTGTATCTATACCTAAGGAGAAAATATCTACCTCCGTTGATAAATTTCGTCCAATATCAATATTGTCCATTACATATATAGACAATGTTTTTGAACATATTTTGCATACATATTTCCAAGATAACAATTTGTTAAATGATTTTCAATATGGTTTTAAAAAAGGTAGTGGAACAGAGAAGGCAACAGTTAATGTGCCACATTTTGTATGTAAGTCGTAGGATGACAGGTATAGGGGTGTAGCTGGAGTTTTTTATGATTTGTCAAAAGCGTTTGATCTAATTGATCATGACATCTTACTTCAGAAACTTAGATTTTATGGTGTGCGTGACAAAGAACCTTTTTTCCTTAAAAAGCTATTTGACGAAGCGGCTACAATTTGTACAAATAGTAAAAGTACTTTGAAACCAGTGGAAAATGGAGTCCCCCAGGGAAGTGTATTGGGCCCCTTGTTATTTTCTCTGTATATAAATGACTTGAAAAATATTGACTTATCGGGTAAAATGTTTGTATATGCTGATGATATTGCCATTTTTTATCCATGTAAATATGAAATGACTGTGAAGCCTTACATAGAACGAGGAGCAAGTCTATTAATAGAGTATTTGCGTATTAAAAAACTTTTCCTTAATCCAAATAAAACGAAATTGATAAGATTTAGGCCACATTGTCGGTTCAATGACAGCTTTAGTATATACAGGGTTGCCCATGCCGGACCCATGTTTTTAAAAAAAAAAATCAAAGAAAAAAATAAAAATTTGGCGGTTGGCAATCTTATTCATTTAATTTGTTCCAAGTAGATTTGTTTACATCAATTTTTGAATATGATATCTCTCAAATGGCCGCCTCTGGCGTTGATGGCGTATTGTGCCCTTTTTGCAGCATTTTCCATCGTTTTCGCCAACATTTCAGCCGGAATAGCGGCTATTTCTTCACGAATGTTGTCCTTGAGCTCTTCTACGGTCCTTGGCTTGTTAACGTAAACCTTTGACTTCAAATGTCCCCACAAGAAGAAGTCAGCGGGCGTCAAATCGGGCGAACGCGGTGGCCAGTCCAAATCACCACTTTTCGACATCAAACGGCCCGGAAACAAATTCTTCAGAAAATCGATTGTTATGCGACTTGTGTGCGGTGGAGCGCCGTCTTGTTGAAACCAGAACTGCCTCATACGCTTTCGACGAATAATTGGCATCACAAAATTGGTCATCATGTCGCGATAACGCTCCTGGTTGATGGTAACAGCATGGCCATTTTCGTTTTGGAAGAAAAACGGCCCAATGACCGTTTTCGCACTAACGCCGCACCAAACTGTGACTTTTTCGTCATGAAGAGGCAATTCTTGAATCTCCTGAGGATTTTCAGTGGCGTAAATACGGCAATTTTGCTTATTTACGGTCCCATTCAATGTGAAATGGGCTTCATCGGACATGATAATTTTGTTCCAAAATTGCTCGTCATCATCGGCCATTTCGATGACTCGTTGGGCCCATTCCAATCGACGAGGCTTGTCCGCAGGCAACAATCTTTGCGTCAATTGAATTTTGTACGGGAACAAATGCAAATCAACGCGAATAATCCGTTGTAAAGTGGACCGAGCCATGCCCAACTGCTGAGAACGGCGTTTTTGGGATGTTCTTGGGGACCTCTCAACACTGGCTCGTACGGCAGCGATATTCTCGGCCGATCGCCTTGGTCGACTTTTATTTGGCCTCTTCGGATTAGAAAGAGCCTCACCAGTCGAAAATTTTTCGTATAAACGCTTAATGGTGTTCTTAGAAGGCGCACTTCTCACATTTTTTAATATTTTAAAAGCACGTTGAGTTTTCACAATTGACTTCTTCTGTTGAATGTAAATTTCAACTATTTCAGAGCGCTCGCGTGGCGTGTATTGTTCCATGGTAAAAATCTGCTTGGACTGACGCTTCAAACGCGGTATGTCATTAAGCGATCTGACATCTCTGTCAAAAGTTATGGCGTTGCCAGATGGGTCCGTCGAATATGGGCAACCCTGTACGTAGATGGGGAAGAAATTACAGAAGTTAATTCAGTTAAATATTTGGGATTATATTTTCAAAGTAATCTTTCTTGTATACTGCATATAGAGTATCTGAAGTCTACAGCATTACCCGCCATAGGTTTATTGTATAAATTTAGAAACAAATTTAATCGAAATACTAAATTTCTAATATTTCAAGCTTTAGTTCAAAGTCATTATAACTATTTAGCCATTATGTATGGTTATAAAAAGAGTTCTGAATTAAAATCACTCCAGCGACAACAGAATAAAGCACTAAGAGCTGTAGCCAACTTGCCAATTTCATATTGTACGCTTCCTCTGTATAGAGATGTTTTTCCATCAGTTTTGCCAGTATGTGGTTGTTATAAATTAAAATTACTAATATATGTTTTCAAATGCTTGCATAGTATTGGCCATTACACGATAAATTTTTCCAGAAATCAGTATATTTTCAATACGAGAAATAATGACAATTTGAGAGTAGCGATGTGTCGATCTGAAACAACAAAACAGCGTATAGAACATTCTGGTAGTAGTCAGTACAATATTTTACCACAACAGCTAAAATCACTAGAAACACTTTCATTATTTAAATCGTCAATGAAAGGGTATTTATTGCAAAATGTCGAAGAGCTTCTGGTATGAATTTTGAGTTAATATTGAAGTACATGCCAAGAAATTAGATTTTTCATAAATATGTTTGTATTTTGTATTAAACTATTGTTATTATGCAAACAATTTTGATGTAGTTATTTTGCCAACTAGCCTCTATAATGCCATGCGGCGCTGAAGCGTAATTTGTATGATATAATAAATTAAAAAAAAAAAACAGCGAAGGTACCCAGCAAAGAATTAATACCATTTAATGAACATTTCCAATCCAGTTCTTCAAAAACAAATGTAATCGTATATCGCAAACCTTTTATGTAATGGAACAAAATTTTAGCTTATTGAAATTTTCACTTAGAAATTATAGTATGAAATATTGGGGTTTGCCAAGTCGTTACAAGGCAGCGCAATGGACTCCATTTTCAAAAAGAAATTTCAAATAAAAATAATTAATTCCGGCAAATTGGTCAATTTATTTCATTTTAGAGGTTCCAGAAGGGAATGGAACAGAGTTTAGAGAAATTGAAAGAAAAAAATCAAACTATAATTTATTTTTATTATGTTGGTCAATTATATTGGAAGTATAGGAAAACGCGTAGTTAAACGGTTAAAGTTTCTCAAATTTATCAAGAATTGTAAGGCAATACAATTAGACAAAAATGTAACCCACGAAAACCAAATAATTAAAAATTGTAGACAGAAAATTTCGGAAAAAATTTAAATTTGGCATAAATAGAATAACCTTTTTTCGGCTTCAACCTTTGCTAACGTATCAAGCGGTGTCTGTTTCATTCCTTAGGGTGAAGGTATAACTTTAAATTGCAAATGCTTGTGGTTTCCAGAATCAAAAATAACATTTTTGAATTTCTTTGATTTCATTTGAAACTGTATATTAAACTTTCATTTATAGTTCTTATATTTAAAAATTGATTTGTTGGTATTGAACATGAAAAAAGAGTTTCAATAAACGTGCAACACTAAAATTCTTTGCTTGTAAAAAGTTCGAAAAATGTACTTTTCTTATTCCCAGAAAAGTCGGCTTTCGTATATTTGAAAAATACACTTTTCAGTATTTCGAAACGTCGAAATGTCGCCTTATCATAATATTTGGAAACATTGGAATGTGGATTTTTTGCCTCAACTATAGGTCATATAATTCTATCATCTTAGCCATATCGAACAAGTGAATTCAGCAGGACTCAATACTTTTCCCACGTAATTAACAAATTCGTTCGTATTTTAAATTTTTAGGAAAAAACGGTTATTCTGCTACATTTATTCAACTTACTTGGGGCAAATTTCGAACATTTATTTTATTTTTAATTTTCAAATTAGTTCGTATTTTAAATTTTACGAAAAACGGTTATTCTAGTACATTTACTAGACTTACTTGTGGCATATTTCGTACATTTATTTTTTAATTTTCAAATATTTCTGTGTTTCCTTTATATTTATCAGAGGCAAACATTTAGAAAACTCCTACATTTCTAGTACGTTTAGAAAGACAAATGATAGGAAATGTGTATAATTTACAATTGAATTTTTAATATTTCATAGAGATTGAAATACATCCTTTTGAATTCTAGAAATCACTATACACCAATGTCACTCAAAATGTACACATTTCTCTTAGAATCTACAAATTTTTAGAGATTGATGGCCTATAAGTATTTTAAAAGTTCCTCACTTATAAATGTAGATAAATTCGAAAATTTTGCTACTGGGGAAGAATATTCCAGAAATACCAAGAATATTCAAATTGGAAACAAGTCTCTAGATGTTTAAAAATTCTAATGTAAATGTTTTCTATTTTGTTCAATATAATTTCTACAACTGGAAAGGCAATACCGTAAATTATGTGTTACGTTTTTAGAAAACACTCAATAACATTTGCTTAGTTTTTTGCAAATCTTGTGTAATCTATATAGTAGAAATGGACTCAAAACATTTATTTATCAAATCATATTTAAGGATTAGCTGATATATTAAAAAATTTGTCAATGAAGTAATAGAAGAAGTGTGAAGTAATAGACAGTAATTTTGAAATTACCTTATTTAAAAATTTCCAATGATAAATCTAATAATATATTAATGATGATTGAAGTCAATTTAAAGATATTTTCAAAATATTTTTAAATTTTACTTACCAATCTATAGATATTTTATGTTTCGTGCGGGAATTGCTTCCCACATTGCCAAGAATCAACTAGTCGAGCAATCAGCAAGCCTAATAGGTTTTCCTTACTCATTTTGTTTAAGTTTTGTGTTGATTTTTCGAATGATTTCGAAAAATTTTATCTAGCCGTAATGCCACTAAAAAATTTCAATGGTATTCCATTCAATGGTATTAAGCAAATTCGTTCTTATTTACTCAACTTACTTGGGGCAAATTTCGCACAACATTTATTTTATATTTAAATTTTTAAATTCGTCTAATCACCAAAATTTATAGTTTTAAAAAACCAAAAAAAAAAAAAAAATAATAAACAAATAATTTGTTAAACTCACCACACTCGAGGTAGTTGTATTTGTTGTTTGTCATGCCTTTCCATTTATTTTATTTGATACACGAAACCGAATGTCTAAATTAAATAGTCAGTCACACGTAAATTATTCGAAAAATAAGAACCAACTGCCATTTATTTATTACACTTACAAGCTCATGCGTTATTGAGATCTAAAGACAATTGGAACCTACAGACCAATTACATTTGTTTGGAGTGAAATTCACCTGCTTCCAACGTTCACTCTCTTTAAGTTCATAGCCTTCGGCATTGAAATGTCTATCACATTTGACACAACAACAACTGTCGCAAGTTCTTAACCATCTTCTCACGCAAAAATTTTAAGTTAGCAACAATTTCTGCGCAAATCATAAACGCCAATCAATCTCTGAGCAAACGCATGAAGCTTATACATACACTCACACACACACAATAGTTGCGCATTCCCTTCGTCTCTGATTATCAGTTTATCTGCTTTGTTTTTGCAAATTTTTCTCTATCCAATCGTTCCTTCATGCATTTAAATTTACTTCATTTTTTCCAGATTTTAAACACGATTTGTAGGAGTTTACACAATATTTCTGCCAGCAAGTTGTTGGTAAACCGAAATTATAGGATGTGCAAAATGTTTCCTAACAAAATCTAGATAGAACACCCGGCTACCACGACAGAATTCATAAAAACAACACGACAACAAATCACCCGCACGTCCTATTTCCCGGATGATAAAACGCGAACTAATTAATTAGAGCAATTATAGAAAGAAGGGGGAGAAAAAGAGTGTTAGTATAACAGATTGATAAAAGTTATTATAGTGCAGTATTGCCATTATTCGCTTCACACTGCCACTTTAGCACTTCATCCATAAAGTTCAATGCCGACCCACTTTCGGTTTTACGGCCAACTTTTTTAATTTCAAACTCAAAATCGATTAATCGTTCGTCAATATCGATTTTATTTTATTTTTTTTTTTTGTTAGAGAATTTTTAATGGGAAAATTCAAGTTTTTCTTTGATAACTGCAGTAATGAAATTTACTTTTAGGTTTTTTCGAAAAACCTCAAATAATTCATTATAATAAAAATATATAATATATTATATATAACATAATATATTATATTATAAAGATTAAAATGTTTTGTATTTTTGAGAGTGGACTACGGCATAAAAGACTGTTTCTTTATGAATTATTAATGAATTACTATTATTATAATGAATTTTATTATATAATATATTGTATATAATATAATATATGTTATATGTAATATATTATACATATATAATAATAATTCATAAAGAAACAGGCTTTCTATGCCGTAGTTAATTCTAGAAATACAAAACATTTTAATCCTTATAACGGCCCGGATACACTCTTGGGGGATTTTGCAACTGAAAATTTTAACAATTCCAGCTTGGTTATACATAAGTCTTCACACAGCGAATTCGCATGTGAGTAAATGTACAACTATTTCTAAAAAATATTCTCGTGATAAAATCGAGAAATATTAGCTAAATAACACTGCAAACCAGAAAAAATAAAAGTGTGTTTTTTTACTACAAAAGTGATGTAATTGCTAATTTGCTTCCGAAAACGCATTTATAAAAATATGAAATTGCAAAAGTACGATATTAATTTTTAATAAAAGAAATTTTTCGTTTAGTACAAAAATTACGTGAAATTCCTTAAAATATTATAATCTTTTCTCTGTAATTTTAATTTTGCGATTTTTAAAGTTAAATTTCTATATACTAAGCAAATGTGAGTACTGGTAGAGATGAAGAAAATATTTAAATTTTTGTTTATTGGTTTACTATGAAAACTAACTTCCGCACAAATTGAATAGCAAAGAAAAATTCGTCAATGATACATTTTTACAATTTCTTATTTTAGAACAAAAGAAATTAAAATGAATCCAAAAACAAATTATGAACAAGTGGACAGATGCATAGTTGGACATGCGGAATATTTGGTCACAAAATTCGAAACAATCCTTTACAATGCAACTACATTATGGGAATTTCCGAAATGGGAAGTTTTTGTAGTAATCAGTTCATATATTGGATAAGGTAAAATAATTCTGAGTCTATTCGTGAAAACAAGAGTAGACTATCGAAGTGTTACCAAGTTCAGGCTGCTTTAGCAACCGAACGGCTAATAACAGCGCGCTTATTTTGTTACAAGATTATGGTGGGTATATCGTTTTACGTCGCCATTAAAAAAGTTTTAGAAGTGGACTTCAAAGGTAACGGTTCTATTACTTTGTATTTGGTTGGAAAATCGCGGCCAGGTGTTGTTAATGACCTACAATACTTACGTGTGAATAAAATGTTTTATGTAGCATCAAAAAAACGCCGTGGTAGCATCAAAAAACAGTAACATTGTCAGAAGCTGTCTGAAAAGTACAGCCCAGAATTCAATGAAATTTTGGTGGCAAAATTTAAAGTGTCTGCACATAGCATGAACCGCATATAAAATACGAAAAATGTTAAATTTAACACCCACAAAAGGCTGTTCGCCTGGTAAGAGCGAAGATGTTAAGACAGCTGCACATTCGTGACGATGGTGAAAATTTGATACTTTCTGATGAAAGAAATTTTACAGTTCAGTTAACCAAACAAAACGCTCGTGTACAGTTAGAGTGTAAATCCAAAGACAATTTAGATCAGCGATAGTTTGAACCGCCATTACAGGCCGCTCACCAGTCGTTTTCATTGAGCAGGGCGTGAATGCTGCAAAATGCAGTTGCGAGACGCAATGCTCGTGTGTAAATCTGTCAGATCTGGTCTCAAGATTTACTTTGGAACTTAGGTTCCGGGAGAGAGATTGGATGTTTTGTGGAAGAACTAAGGTTCTTCGTGGGATGTGTATACTTACGAGGGGATTTCATAATGGAGATGAGGAAAAGATAACTGTTAACTTGCATTATTTCAGATTTTATTCGTATGTTGCGGGCGGCTGGCGAAGTGGTCTGGTTGGCGGCTGAAAGAGAGCAATTATCCCTCTGATTTCAACCAGGAGACCTCCGTGCCCCGCTGGTTTGCCATATGGGCGTAACAAAATAGGGGTTTTTATAATTACATGGTTGTTTGAAGGGACCCTTATACAGGCAAATAAATAGTTAATTTTTACAATTTTCAATATTTACTATTCAGTGCAATTTACTTAAAAGCAATTCAATTCAAAAATTAAATTTTATTCATCATTTTAGAATTAGTAATTTTACTTTACTTTATGAAATTCATTTTTTGATTCAATTTCAAATTCATACTTTAATTTACTTTACACAATACATTTTTCAATTCAATTTCAAATTCA
>JAHXMU010000398.1:100219-117824 GCA_019455685.1 Philornis downsi
TTTAATTTACTTTACACAATACATTTTTCAATTCAATTTCAAATTCATATTTTAATTTACTTTACACAATACATTTTTCAATTCAATTTCAAATTCATACTTTAATTTACTTTTTTCAATTCTTGGGAAGGAAGGATTAACTGCGTTCAACAAAGGTAAATCAACAAATTTGCCGTGAAAAGATTTTAAACAAAGCTTTGTTACTTTGGGCACGTAAACAATTCAATATAAACCATTAGACGTTTCCACAAAACCCTCCCATAAAGCCCATGAAACCAAATGTTTTTAGCTAGAAGAGTTCTTATCTTCATTAATCCACAACAATGAGCACTGAATTCCTCGGACTTAAATGCAATGAATTTTCAACAACCAATGAATGGTTTATTTTAGAAACCAAACTAACTACTACACTAAACTACAACTATCGACCTAATAATATCGACCGGCCTATGCCTTAAGGATTGCTTTTTGTCGATAATGGGACGAAATACTATCACGCCACATTTGTGCAGTGTTCGAAACCTTCCCGCACAGACTCGATGCTATTATGCCCACTATAGGTGACTCTATATCGAGCAATAGCATATTTTTTCTTGCAATTTGAGAATTTTTTTAATCTAAATTTTTAAATCAAATGATAAAAATTGATTGTATGTTGGTTTGTTCAAACTCTGATATCAGTAAAAACTCAGTATACACTGAAATCACAATGTGATGTAGACTGAAAAAATTAACTCAAAATAAATAGAAATACATATGAACCATTATAACAAGTGAAATTTCATATTAAATTTCAGCAAAATTTGCCCCATTCCTATTTCCAATATCACACAGTATTTGAATGATTGCGCAACTTGGCATGCCTATTTCTCAAATAATCATATGAGACAATAAACAGTCATTACAACAATCTTATTATCAAGTTTGATGATACAAATAGAGCATCTCTACTTCTCGCAAAGTTTGCTAAAGTGTTATACAGACTGTGATAATCTGTATTTTGAAACATTTGCAGATCAATCAACTAGTTCGCGTTTCATCTTTAAAACAATCGGTCGTGTGGGTGGGTGGTCTAGTGTAGATTTTAGTTTTTACAATAAATTGATTTTCACCATCGATTCCTTCCTTTTAACTAAGAAGTTATTCGATCAAAACTATAAAACTCTGCAAAAGTCTTTAAATTGTGTTTTAAAAACAACGAAATAACAGTTGACCATATTCAATGTCACAAAAAGTAGTGTATAGAAAAGAAATAGCAAACATAATGCAAAAGAAAAAACAAAAAGACAATGGCAAAATCAACATATGTGCGAGTATTTGTGTATAAGTGAGTTGCGGTTGCTCAGAGAATAGTGTTAGATTGGAGTTTTCTGCAGAGGCCGGTAATAACTCTAACGTAACCATGTACGAAAATGTGTATGGAAAAAAATGACTAAGATTGCCGCATTGCTTTATTGGATCGAGTTTCTAGGATAGAATTCACTACTTTAATCCTGGCCTAAAATCAAACATTGTGGAAGATAGTTGATTGCTGATGTGCAAGTGATTATTTGGCTTTTATCTGTACTCCAAATTACCGAACAATTAGTGAAACAGGACAAAAAAACATGATAATAATATGTATTGGAATCCGAGTATGGTAAGTTTTTTTTAGTGTAACTTTTCGTTTTTTTTTTCGCCAATTGTAATAAGCGATATTTTTGCATAAAGTTGGCGAATTATATGTGCAGTTTTATAGTTCAAATGTTTATTATAACTCTATAAAAAGGTCAGCAAGTTAAAAATGCTGTATTCTGAAAATGAACCCGAAATTTGTTATCTATTACGGATATCTTAAAGAAATCTCACAATTCCACAGCAGAAATCTAGAACTATTTGTAGGGATTTTGCGGCCAAACAATGCTTAAATTTCATGACAAATTTAAACAGTTTTAAATTTAGAAAATATGTCAAGTTTTTTAAAATTACGTTTTACTTTTTATGAAAAAAAAAATAATTAAAAATTAAAATTTGAAAATATCGTATTTCCTTAAGTAATTTTTCGTCTGTGCGACTTAGTATTTCTACTTAGAAAAATTTAAACATTATTTCAACAATATTAAGCTATTTTTTTATTTTCGTTGCCTTCAAGAAAATTTAGTTTTCTTAAAAAAAAGTTCCATTAAATACTCAATAAACAGCCGCTTTAAATAAAAATAATATAAAATAATTGTATATGAATATTTGCGTTAGCTTTAGGCCTGGATTTGTTCGCTTGAAAAAATTTACCATGAATAATATCTGTTCGTACAGGGTTGTGCACCAACTGTGCTACAATAAGAAATTCAAATAACTTTTTTTTATTCAATGTATTTGATTAATTTTTTTTATATTTTCTAAAACTTATTGGTTTTGAGGATGATAGACCGTAACCTCCATGCTCATTCATGCATATGCGACACCACCTGATCAGAAAATTATTCATTGCGGAATCGACTCAATTGTTATTTTAATGGACTGCTTCAATTCAGTCAAATTTTTTCAATTCACTCAATTCCCATAAAACAAAAATCTGGTGCAGTCAGGTCAGGTGAACTTGGGGTCCAGCGAAATGTGGAGTTTATGAATATTAATATGTTTGGGAATTTTCGTTAGAGCTCTGCCATAACCGGTATGTTGCTCCTTCTTGCTGGAACCAAATGCTGTTGAAACGAATGCGTCGTCGGCGCAGTTGCGGGTAAAAAAAACTCTTTCAACATCTTTAAATAACGGTTTCCATTGAGAGTTGACAGTAGCATGATTCGTGCGCCACCTGGTATTTAAAAAAAAAAAAAAGAACTTTACCACATTTAGAAAAGTTTTTCCTTGCCAAAATATTAGAAAAAAAGACGTTCAAGTGTCCCATTAAGAATCACAGGCACAACTCTATACATATCAATCGGGCGATTGATTTTTCACGTGCCACCTCTTTGTTTTACCTTCAGCCGAAGGACTGAAGATAAAACGAAACATTGTCGAAAAATAAAACATTTTCTAGAAACTAAACACCTGTAGGGCAGCGTATAGAAAAATTTTGTTAATATTGCAAGAAACGCAGCAAAGTAATTGATTATCACACACAATCAATGCATTTATTTTCGACCATAATTCATCATGATATCTCGGGAACTGGAGCAAAAAAGGTTGTCCTGTGTAATGAGCAATTAAGATAAATAATATGTACCTTTAAATACTGTGTGATTAGAATAAAATTACTTTAACGGCAATATTTGTACACAATGTCTATGCAATATTTTTAGACGGCATTATTTTTCATAATCACTTATAAGTTGTACAGAGTTATCCATTTAGAGGTTTCAATACAGCCGATCTGGCAAGGCTATCGACTGTTAAATATCTGTCATCTGAAGGGTTATATATTTAGCGAAAAGTTTGCCATTTACGTGTATTGATCATTTAACAACCGAAGAACGCGTAAAAGTATTTAAAACTTAGTACAAAAGTGGTGATTCAAACATGGGCTTTCAATCGAACAAAATTTGCTCCAGCGATGAAGCTTACTTCTTAATCGATGCAAACAAAATTACCACATACAGGGTTTATAGAAGCATAGTTTCACGATTTGGCCACATTAATTGGCCATCAGGATCATGCAATTTGATGTCGTTAGGCTCTTTTTGTGGGCCTAAGTCAAAGACCGTGTTTACGCGGATAATCTCTAAATCCTGAAGAATTTGAAAACCAACATTCGCTAAGATATTGCCCGAAATGTGCGAAAATGTGATCGAAAATGTACATCAAACGGATCCACTTTTGCAACCAATCTAGAGGCGGTCATTTAAATGACATTGTATTTCGTACATCATCGAAATCATAGCTTTATGTGTGCTTTATTTAACTTTACTTTTCAAACCGAATAGTGGAAACCCTGTATATTTGAAATTTATGGTGGTTTATTTTTTTTTTTTTTTTTAGAAAACACCAATTTCTTAAACTTAGTTAACGTTCCTTCGATACTTTTTATAACCTTTGTTATTTATTTTGTCCTGCGAAATAAAGAATAGTTTATGAGTGTCTGACAATCACCCTCTTGTGAATGAAATTTTGTTTATGACCTAGTAAAAGTCACGAAAATCAGAGTCACTCACTTTCCTTGTTTCCCATTCTATCGTCAGAAAATTTTAAAATTTTCGAAAGAATTTTCTCATAAAATTTTATACATCAAGAATAGATAGATAGAGTTTTGCTATATACCAGTATCCTTGGCTAATATAAGCGAACACAGGATATATTTGTGTAGTGTATTTCTTCACGAGGATGTGTTGTCATAGTTTGTAAATCCATCTTAAGCATGAGCTCATCCTGGAATGATGAAATCCACGTTTATTCGTTGCAACGCCATGCACACATATTTGTACGAGTATATCCAACGCTTGTCTCTCCTTATTGCATTTATTTAGGAAGCGGTCGTTATTATTCCACTATTAAGCTATCGGATTATTATATTTGTAAATTATTTAATTATGTTAGTAAATTACAGATTACAGTATTATAACATCATGTTATGGTACTGTTATTCAATTATTATTGTGTTATTGTATTATTTTTTATAGCGTTATTACAATAGTATATTTAACTATTTAATTAATTATGTAGCAATTACATTAGGTATAGTAAAGCAATAGTTTTCCATTGGAAAATCAAACAATACCGCATAAGCCAAAATCAGTCACGTAGTAAACGATGATAAAATGAGTTTTATGGAAACGCGCAAATCAACTGGCAGGAAAAATGTTAATGTAGATGAATTATCTACAACGTGTATGAATTCTCTACAACGTAAGAACCCCCTTTCTAATATCCCTTATAGGATATCTGTATTTTTATGTTGGTGACAGATTCTTAACGAATTTTTGGGCGAATAACATATATGTACATATATTCGTGAGGATATGGAAACGAACTCAAAACGTGATAGAACATAACTGTGCTATTATATATTATTTATTCTAACTCATTTAGACACAACTGCTGTCTGTTTTTCAACAGCTTCGCCTTTCAATATACTCGTATATTTTTCACTAACCTCGTACCTTCTACTAGCAAACAATAACAATTGTTCAAATGTCAGGCAATGACACTTCGAATGGAGCCAAATTTAAATCTTGCGTTCTTGTTGGGACACCCATAATCTTATTGCGCCACTAAGGAGTTTTTTGGTCATTTTGATTACATTGACTAGAGGGTTCCGAAGCTGTTCTTGACCTGTTTTTCCAGTAATATTATTTTGGAGTCACCTGCTTAATTGGTTTTTACTTCGATAACTCGGCTTCTTGATAAATCACTGAAATGTATTGTAAACAGCTTCGTGCGAAACAAACTAAAATGTATAATCAGAAAAACAACTACTATCCCAAAGTTAAAAAATATCAGATTTTTGGGCTGGCGACAAGGCTATAAGTTAATTCCCAAAATAGCTGTTGGGAAATGGTATTAAATAGTAAGTCTCATTCTGTAGGATTGCAAATAGAATTCCGCTTAAATTCACCCAATGTCAGGTGATTCCCAGTTTTTTTCAGATATACATTTTTAAATAAACATTTCCCCATCTTATGCCTGGTTCTACTAAGTTTTCATGGTGAAACTGGCGTGGAATTTAAAATTTTCCATCAGATAGTACCATATTCTCTCATGAGGAAGATTTTCTTATGTGGCAACGCTAACCCAGAGTTAAAAAAATAATGATTTGTTAGGCAGGCGACCAGACTATAAATTGCTTCTCGGAATAGCTGTTCACAAAGCTTATTAAATAGTAAGTCTCATTCTGTAAGATTACAATTAGAAATCGGTTTAAATTCATCGAAAGTTAGGTGATTCTTTGCTTAATGATTTTAAATATTAGTTTTTTTAAAGAAGCATTTTTCCATTTTAAGTTGAAACTGCATATCAAAAAAATGGTCGTGGAATTTGAAGTAAAAATTTTCCACCAGATAATGCTATGTTCTCCCACGAGGAAGATTTTCTTATGTGGCAACGCTAACATCTTTTTTGTTGATTTCCAACACTGAAGTCGAAATAATATACATTTTTTTATTCACAATGTATTCGATATTGCATTTCTCAGATTTTAAAATAAAACAGTAATAAAGAAAGAAGCAACTTAACATTTCTGCATATATATTAGTAAACATATTATGAGATAAAAACATTAGCTGTTCTGATTCCAGTGTTGAAAAACAATGCAAGAAGAGCTGGCAATGCCGCTACATTTTTTCACTAACAATCAGTGCTTCGTGAAATTTTTTTTTACCTAGTTTTACGTGGAAAATTTCCTATTATGATCTACAGGATGGCTGATGAGCGATGTCATGAAACTTGTAACAAATTAATTGAGAGAGGATGTCAGAATCGCGTGACGACCAAGAATGTTTCTTAATTCTTATAAAGGGAAAAGACTAAAAAGTCAGACAGATATCTTGACCAAGTTGGATGGTGAACTTTGAAAAGAGATTGAGTTTAAATTTTCGCTTTCTTACAATGTCCATGAATACCTACAAATAATCAACTTATTTGAAAATTATTTCGAAAATTGTTTTCATAATTTGTCCAAGTTTTACAGAAATCTTCTAAAAAAACAGTAAATGTGTAATGAAACTCAAATGAGAATTGGTGAAATAACTTTTACTGGTAGATATATATCAGCTACTGTTTAAAATTTTATTTGTCCAACAGCCTTAAAGTGGTGATGCAAATGGCAAATAGCTTTAGCAGCCTATAATGTCAAACTAAAGTTTACGTTGAAAAAATAACAAAAGTAATGCCTTGTTTTCAGCAAAATTGAACTTCTAAGCATTAAAATAAGAAGAAGTTACTCCTTCGATTTTGCGATGTATTGAAGTGAATGATGCTGTAGAGTGTTGAGAATTGTCGATCTGTTTGTTGGTGTTATCACTAGATTAATAGCAAAAATCTTGGTATTAGTATTATGAGAAATAATTCTTATATATGCCACGGTGGCAATTCCAAAGTTACTTTTGTTAAGTATGTGCCACAAGTCTGGTTAGGTTTCGTTATGCAAAATTTTGGCTTATTCTCCTATTCGAATATTAAAACGACATGCATACAAATTTTAAAACACATTAGAAATATTTTTTGATCTGTTAGAAAACTTTACAACGCCCATATCGAACCAAATGACCGATATCTTGGAATTCGTTATAGCCGTATTTGACTGTGTATGTTATTTTTCATAGTTTCCTCCGACAGTTTAAGCTTTTATTCCCATACATATTCCTTTATAAAACTTTTCTGTACATATTCTGTGTGTATGAACTTTGTGGTAAAGTTTATATATTTCCTGTCATAAAATATAAAAGCTGAGAACATATATTTTTATCGGTTTTACTATGTACTGGCCATAGCAACTTATTTCTGCTGAAGCAAACATACAAACAGAACCAAAAAGCGGCGTAAAATAAGCTACCCGTAAATGTTGTATAGCGTGTCGACAAACTAAAACACTCCGTAAACTTTTTCTGTTCAAGGTATTGAATGTAGAGAATGTCAGGGAAATTTGCCCTAATTGATTTTTCAATTTCCCGTAAATATTTTGTAGAAAAAAATTCTTCATACATCATGTGCCAGCATTACCTAATATTTGACGGATTAATGGAATCTGCCCCGATCCGTACCTGTTTTGCTTGGCGAAGAGCTCTAGCAATAAAATTTGCATCTTAAAATCCAACATATGATGTTCCATTAATAATTAAGGACCTTTGTGACAAATTAGTCAATCCCAGTTTGAAGGATATTTTGGGTCTCACATGCGTCAAATCTCTACTCGTACCAAAAACATTAAATTTTTTCGAAAAAAAAACTGCCGCGTTAAAATGTGTGAAGCCATTATTTCTCGCTACCAGTATTCACTATTATGGGAGACGAGACTTCAATCTATGCTTATTAGCCGGAAACAATTGACCAGCTGAGTAAATATCATGACAAAAATTGCACAGTGTAGCTCAATAATCAAGAACAGATTTCTTCGATTATCCTAGGACAAAACAACAGCAACAACTACACAATATACCCTAACATAAAACTCCGTTCAGAACAACAACAACAAACGATACAACGCCATACACAACCAACGATAATGACCGTTACCTCATCGTCATAATTGGGTATAAATAGAGGAAACACAGCATAAGCAAGTCAGTCGCCACCAGGCGGTCAACCAAGAATGTCGATCGCTAATCATTGGGCAACACGGGACTCACTAGAAGAAAACTATAGCCGTAAAGTATAAGTAAAGAAGCACCGGAGGCAGTCGAAGGAGAAGGTTGTATCAGCACAGAAGATTCGGCTTACTGTTCCTCAGCACAGAAGCTTCGACTTACTGTTCCTCAGCACAGAAGCTTCGGCTTACTGTTCCTCAGCACAGAAGCTTCGCCTTACTGTTCGTAAATTTAGTTTGTAAGTTTAATAAACCGCCGACCCGAACACATCCCGATAGAGAAATCGTTGGACATTCTTTCTGAATTTCCCGATGACAACCGAATCCTGAGAAGCAGCTACTACAGAAAGCAGATCTTCCGATTATCATGATCCACCAGGAGTTCAACAACTATACAAGCATTTACCATAAATATTTGAATAAATAAAACTTCTATTCAGTAAATCTAAAGAAAAGTAAATCCTGTATTTTATTTCTGAAAGGTTTATGGTCCTTTGACTTAATCCAGGCTACGACAATGCTACCTTAGCCTACGAATAAAACCATGTTACACCGTGCATTAGTGTCTTCCGCCGAGCCTAACTGTCAAGAAGGAATACTATTTCAGTGTTCTGCGCAGTTGACATGAAGCTATTCGCAAAAAGCATCCCGTATTAATTGGTAGTTTGGTTTTTTTCACCACGATAATGCGACATCCTGCACTACATTAACTGTTTGAGACGTTTTCGCCAAAAATTTTACTGATATCGTTCCACATCCATAGTATTCGCCTGATTTAGCGGCAGTGTAAACTTAAAAGGCCGCCTCGGGGCCTGCGTAAATCGCAGCGCGCTCTAAATTCCATACTGATAGTTGACTATTTGGTATATTTCGAGGACTGAAAACAACGTTGGCATAACTATTTTGCTTTCGGATAGGAGTACTTTAAAGGCAATGAAATGGATTTGAACGAATAAATAAAGATTTTATGAAAAAATAAAAACTGGTCTAGTAGTAGTAGGCGCTTTTCTCCTTGAGTGTTCGGCTCAATCTCAATTGCGTTCTTCAGGTACCCCTATTAATGATTTCGTTCGGTGTGAGCAGCTCATAATATGTACATGTCAGCAAGTTGATCTCAACAAATACACAACTTTAGTTTTTTGTTTTCATTATTCAGCATTAGCGCCAGCGTTAAAGCGTAGTCAAGTGATCCCCTTAATTTTCTCTACTTTCACTTATCGCAATAGATCCATTAATGTTTTCGTTTATGTCTAAAAAGCAGCATTTCAATACTTACAGGCACAAGTTCATGTGGAACACAATTTCCATATTTTTGATTTATTCCCAATGATTTTGTCCAACTCGATATCGCTTATTGAGTCATTCCTAAAGTAATTTAAAGTTCTTTTTGGTTTTGGCATCAATTTGCTTTCAATAATGAAAGTCTTTAGATCTTCGCACACTCTACATCTTCCCCAACGTTCCTTATTTTCCACCTCTGACTAATAGTGCTTAATATTTTGAAATAATTTCTTCCATTCTCGTTATATGCTTCCACAGGCGACCAATGCGTTTGAGTAGCAGATTTCTTTAAATTAAAAAAGTAAATCAAAAGTTCTTCGGCACAAAACTCGACATAGGGAAATAATAAAATAATATGCTATGCTGATGCAAAATCACTAATTTCTCACTAATCTTGCCAAAAACCCAGTCTTACAATAACAAGTTTTACTTCTGACAATTTCAATCAGAACTTTCCGGGTGGTTATCCTTTTTAAAACGGCGAAGGCTTATATGCATCCCTAACTATTTTCAAATATTTTTTTCGGATAAAAGTATTATATTCCAATAATACTTTGATATCGTTATGATATCTATACGAAGTTTAGAAAAGGTATATAAAAAGTTTACATTTGATGAAGTCATGGTGATTTGTTTGAAAAACTCTTTTCCTAAACATTTACTGTGTGTAACTAGTTTTTTGCCACAAATTTCTTATTTGACCTTAACATAAATTGTTCTGGTTCAGGTTATCTGTATATATGTGTGTACTTTCGAAATTTTGTGAGGTTATGTAAAATGTAGAAAAAATAATACAAACTAAGTTACTAGTAAATTACATTTGTTCTAAAAGGCATGTGCTGATGAATACATGTAAATATGTAATTTTGTTCCTTTAAATTTCATGAAAATAGCTTGATATTTAAACATTTTCTATAATAACACTGAAGAACAAATTAACGATGACTACAAATCATATAGACTGCTAAGACTTTATACTTTAGACTTGAAATATAGTTTCCAAGTAGTACATCATCACATTTTTCAGAATGTTCAGTAATCTTTTTTTGGCTTTTTGTGTCCTTTTTGTAACTTCACATAAAAGTATTCCACAGGTGGCGATGTAACTTTCCGTGCAATTCTAACCAAATTGGAAATGAGGAATTCAAAAATTTATATCGATTTTTAGAAACTCCTTTGGTTTATGACAAATACAAAAAGGAAAATGCGGTTCATTTAGTTTCATTTATATCCTCAATCTCCTTTGTTCAAATTCTCCCTTCAATTCAAATTAAAAATATAAATCGAGTTTAAGAAACTCCTTTGGCTTATAAAATGGTGGTCCCAAAACTAGCCGACCTGACAAAGAACGCTCAAAAAAAGTTGGAAAAAATTTTCTTTATTTTTCCACATAATCTCCGTTTAGATCGATACACTTTTTCCAGCGATATTCAATAGCTTCTATACTCCGTTTGCAGTAAGAACTGCCAAACTCCTTAAAATAGCCATCAACCTTAGACTTCACCTCATCATTGTTGGCAAATCTTTCACCACCGATCCATTTTTTCAAGTTTAGGAATAAAAAATAGTTTGGGGTAGCTTAATCTGGCGAATAAGTTGCGTGATGAAGCAATTCGAAATTTAATTTATTAACTTTGACCATCGCAATGGTGGATGTGTGAACTGAAACATTGTCTTGATGAAAAAAATAGCAAATGCGGCCTTTTTCCACAACAAATAATCACCGAAATGCTGCAATAAATTAGCATAATATTCGCCGTTAATGGTTTTTGCTTTCTGGAGACCACAAACAAAAATAATCCCATGCGCATCCCAAAAAACGTAAAAAAAATCACCAATGGAACCGTTTTTTGCCTTCTGTGGACACCCCTATTCTCCCATTCCAGTTCACTGCTTTGACCGTTCCTTTGCCTCAGGTGTAAAGTGGTGGACCCATGTCTCATCCATGGTTATAAATTGACGCAAAAATTCGGCTTTATTGCGGTGAGACATCGCCAAACACTCTACTGAAACATCTTTACGACACTGTTTTTGTCCTCTTAAAAGCAAGCGCTGCATCCATCTTCCGCACAGCTTTCTCATTTCCAAATCTTCGTTCAATATACCTATACGATGTATAGCACTTTTTGAAATTCCTACCATTTGAGCTAGCTCACGCACTATCAGCCGACGATCATCCAACGCCATTTTATGGATTTTCTTAACCGTGTCTGGCGTGGACACCTTAATTAGTCGATCACTACGGTGTTTGTCTTGGGGCCTGTTTTAACTCTGTTAAAAAATATTTTACAGTCGTAAACGAAGGAGTAGACTACCCACAGAGTAGAATCTACATATCTCGGCTATAATATTGGTTGAACTGAGACCTTTCAAATGAAATTATTAAATTACACAACGGTGACAAATTTTTTACATGTTTTCAAATTCATAAAAATACTAAACAACGTGGCGCTTTGAAATTTAAAACATATGTTTTATAAGGTCAACTTGTCGACCGCTACACTGTTCGTATCAGCACCTCGTACGGCCTCGTTTAAACTCTGCTACCCAATATTTTACAGTCGTAAACGAAGGAGCAGACTCCCCCAGAGTAAAATCTAGCTTTGCTTTAATATTGGCTTTATCTCCTTCCAAATGGAGATATTGAATTACATAACTGTGACCAATTTTTTCCATATTTACAAATTCATCGAAATTGTTTACTTTTAATGGCTCAAATAAAAGTACTAAACATCGTGACGCCTTGAAACTTAGAACATACGCTTTATAAGGTTGCCACTTTTCACAAAAATTATTATTTTCAAACTACTGGCACTAGCTATACGTCAGGTGGGTTAGTTTTTAGACCGACATAATTCAGTTAATTTCATTTATCTTCTCAATCTCACTTATTTCTGCTAAAGTATCTAGAGCAATCTATTTCCATGTGGAACTTTGAAATACAAACATTTTTCCTTTAAACATATTGTTAATGTAGATTCTTGGATTATTAACAAAATTTCGAGAGCAAGACTTGCACAGAATAAATTCAGTTAACTGAGGGTGAATAAAACGTCATTAGTTGTTAAGAATTTAATCTAATAAGGATTCTTTTCTTCTTTTTCTTTTGGCGTGATACTATATTTCCTACCTTCTGGATAAGCATCCATAGAAACTAACATCTCGCCCAGTTGCAACCAGATAGGCTTATGAGGAAGGAAATCTAATTTGTGGTCGTAGCGTCGGTCTCAAAGACTCTACTATAAATTAAGCTTTTTTGAGGAAATATTATTATGGCAAAGTGAAAATGTTTATGAAAAGTGTGTCTTCATGTGTACTTCTCACATAGGGAAGTATCTTTGTTGACACTTTTCATAGAGAAAATCATGTTTGTTGGCTTTTTCCATATATGAAAGTGTCCTGGTTAACACTCGTATAGAAAAAATGCTTTTGTTGACATTTTTTGTGTACGAGGCTGTCTCAAACAACTTTGTTTTGGATAGAAAAGTGTCTTTATTATCACTTAGTATAGAAGACATTTCACTACAGGGAATAGATTCTTTAAAATTTTTTATGTTATATATCGCCGAAAAGTATTTTTGTTGATACTTTCCATATAGAAAGTGGCTTGGTTAACACTCGTATAAAAAACGAAACTATCTCAATCGACTCTTTTTGTATAGAAAAGTGCCTTTGTTGGCACTTAGCATAGAAGATGTTTCACTACATGGAATATATTCGTTAAAATTTTTTATACGTCGATATCATATATTGCCGAAAAGTATCTTTGTTGACACTTTCCATATAAGAAAGTGTCTTGGGTAACACTCGTATAAAAAAATGTTTTTATTGAAATTTTTTGGTAAACGAAACTTTCTCAATTAACTCTTTTTGTATTGAAACGTGCCTTTATTGACACTTTATTGACTTAGAAGATATGAACATTTCATGCGTGAATTTAATTTCCTATATAAATTTTTGTACAACCAGTATATTATGAGTTATGGAGATTCTATAAAGTCGAATCCAAAGTGCTTTTGGACTTTTATTAAATCAAAAAGTAATAATTCCACAATTCCAATTTCAATGGTTTATAATAATTCTGTCTCCAATTCTTTAGATGAGTCAGTTAATATGTTTAAAGAAATTTTCCAGTCGAATTTTTCGAATAATTGCTTTTCTTTTGATGAAACAATTTTTTATAATATTGTTTCTGTCATAGATATATCAGATTTATATATTTCTAATGAGGATATCTGTACTGGGATATCTACGATTTCCATCTCATATAAAACTGATGCAGATGGTTTATCCTCCTTTTTATTGAAACAATGTTGCTCATCCTTGCTACTGCCACTTAGAATAATTTTATCCAAATCTATTAGATCGGGCTATTTTATCCAAAGATGGAAAAATACCACGGTATTTCCGGTTCATAAATCTGGTCATAAAAATGAGGTTATTATAGACCTATATCAAAGCTTTCAAATATTGCTAAACTTCTTGAGTGTATTGTTTATGAGAAACTTTTCTTTTCGTTTAAACGGTATATTATCCCCGCTCAACATGGCTTTATTACTGGTAGGTCAACTACTACTAATTTAGCTGTTTTTAGTTGAAAATGTATTGATAATTTTGAAAATGGTTATCAAACTGATACGGTCTATGCTGATTTTTCTAAAGCTTTTGATAAAGTTCTTCATGAGTTATTGATTTTTAAGTTAAAAAAAATTGGCATCAGAGGTACAATTCTTAATTGGTTTCGTTCTTATTTAATGGATAGACAATGTTCAGTATGTATAGATGGAATTTACTCAGCCTCTTATGTTCCAACTTCTGGTGTCCCTCAAGGAAGTATTTTGGGTCCATTACTTTTTAATATTTTCGTTAATGACATTTTGTTCTATTTCCTTCATAGTACATATTTACTATATGCGGATGATCTTAAGATATTTAATCTATATAATATATAATATTAATATAATATTAATCTGTTGCAGGAAGATGTAAACAGACTTGTGACTTGGTCAATAATTAATGGTTTACCTCTTAATTTTTCTAAGTGTAAGCAAATGACTTTTCACAGATGCCGAAATATTCTTATTTCGACTTATCACATGCTGAATCATGAGTTAGAAAATATATATGAAATTAAAGATTTAGGTATTGTATTTGATTCAAAATTAACATTTGAACCTCATGTGAATTAGATTGTTCCCAAAGCATATTCTTCATTGTATTTCATTCGTAAAAATTCTACACAATTTACTGATCGGCGCATTAAAAAGATTTTATATACATCGTGTGTACGATCAAAATTAGAATATGCTTCATTAATTTGGAGTCCAACAACTACGATTTATATTAATCGCATTGAAAGAATTCAAAAAATATTTATGAAGTTTGCTTTAAACAGTTTTCGGTTCTCAACTCCAATCCCATCATATTCCAGCAGATGTCTTCTTTTATCTTTAAAATTATTAAGCTCAAGAAGAGATATTTGTTCAATAATGTTTCTTCACGGCATAATTTCTGGATTTGTTGATAGTCCGGATTTATTATCTTCAATTCCATTTAAAGTTCCTCCACGCTTATTGCGTTATTGCTATCCTTTTCATATTGATATTCACTCTACTAACTATGCTTGCAATGAACCTCTTCGTAGATCTATGAGACTTTATAACTCGATATGTAATTCAATTGATTATACTCTACCTCGAGATAAGTTGAAAAACATTTTATTCAGTTTAAGTATTTAAATCGTATTTATCAATATGCTATTGCTAGTCTGTAAGGAAACTTAAATATCCATAGATTAAATAAATGAAAGGAAATGAAAAGATGGTTCACTATATGGAATATATTCGTTAAATTTTTTTGAACTGTATCGTATTATACCTAGTCCTGCCATATGTTCTGTTACAAATATAAAACGCGATAAAAAAAATACCAATATTCATATTGTATTCAAAATGATTTCATTTATTAGAAGACAATATTGGTTATTAAAAAAATTGTATTCACTCGAAATGGCCGCCTTTTGCTATAGCCGCACGTACAATTTCCATGGAGATCGAGAACGGTGCTCTGGTTAATGCTGTTTTAAGGCTTCCCAGATTTCTGTGGGGAGTCTTGCAGGCCATATTCTCCAATTCTGACCACAAAGCATAATCCAGTGGATTGAGATCTGGACTCCCTGATGGCCAATCTTCTGCTGCTATAAAGCCAGGAATATTGACTCTGAGCCACTCCTGCGTGGTTTTAGCTTTGTGCGCAGGAGCAGAGTCCTGTTGGAAGATCCATATACGTCCATTGAAAAGGGTATTGGTCAAATCCTTCACAACACCCTCTAACACATCTTTTTGGTAAACCTTTGCACCAGTTTTTACGCCCTTTTCACAGAAATGGAGGGATGTTACACCATGGTGGCAGACCCCCCACCAAACCATTACGGGAGAGGGATGATGGCCACGTTAAACCCTTGGAACAACTTTTTTCGCTTCCTTAGATGAAGTGGCATAAATCTTGTCATTTTGTTTGTTGAAAACTTCTTCCACGGTAAAAATTTTCTCATCCGAGAACAGAATGTTTTCATGGCCATTGTCCGCGTGCCACTGCAAAAGTCGCTTGCATCTTTCCAGCCTAATTTTTTTTAGCTGAGGAGTTAGAAGATGCCCCGTGGACCGACGATAGGCTTTCATATGCAGATCATCCCGAATCACCCTAGACATGGATCTGGTTGATATATCCAATTCCTTGGACATGATTTTCTGCTTTCTAAGGGGATTTCTCTGAATTCTTTCACGCACTGCCTTTACTATCGCACTCGTACGGACAACGCGCGGGCGACCACTTTTTGGCCTGTCTTCTACTCCAGACAATTCGCCGAAGCGAGCAATAGCACGATAAATGAACATTCTTGATATTCCGAGTGGTTTTAGCAACTCGAAAATTTGGCCAGCACTCTTTCCGCACTTATGCAACGCTATTACGCCGACTCGATTCTCTTTAACGCCCCACTCCATGTTAATAGATTGCAAACTGAAACCAAACTGACTAGTATTCTTCACTAATCAGTGCATGCGTTCTGAAAAAAAAGTTAACGGTTCTATTCCCACAAGAAGTCTTGAACGATAAGCGCTGGAAATTGTGTAACAGAACATATGGCAGGACTATGTACATATATATGTCGATGGTTCATGCAATATCTTGGTTGTAATCAATAAATTTATTCGAATAACATATTAGGCGCTATAGCAATTTTTCAATTTCCGAATTATGCAAATTTGTATGTTAAAATTTGGACACTTTTCCCACTACGTAATAGGTAAATATCCAAAATTTGTAGAAGGAATTTAGGTTTTTTTCCGAACTTACTATTTTTCTGAATTTACTGGTGATATACCTTAAAACTTGTTGCCTTAGGTGAAATCTCACTATAATTTCATTCAATATTTCATTAAAGTTTTCTTGTAGAAAATATGTAGAAAAATATTTAGAAAATTTAACGACTAGCTCTGCCATGTGTCTCGCAGACATAGCTCACAGTTTTGATTGCAACTGTTCTTACAGTAGTAAAACTTTCAGCATTATTCATAATTTACATGATGGTACAAAGAATGAATGGTTATGTGATCATGCATAAAATTTGGTTATTTTGGAAAATGAAGTGAGTTGTTTAGCTGGCTGCTTAATATCGTAAAAGTTAATGCACTTAAGTTATTCACTTAAAGCGCAAAGGTCATCGATTTCTGTAGGAAGATAACTGTTTCTGTATATATATATATATACATATATGTGTGTGTGTGTTTTTGTTGTTTTTGTTATTTTAGTTTAATTTCAAGTTCGATGCTCTTAATGTAATCTAATATATTGCTGGGTTGCAGGCGCAGCATTTTGCTGCAAACTCCGAAATTGTCTTCTGGCAAAGTTCACTATTGTGAATTTATTACGGCGTCTTCAACAAGTGATAAATAGTGAAAATTTTTAAAATTTTTCGGAAATCAGGTAAAATAATGAATATTTTCTCTATCAAGAGAGGTTTGCATGTTTTGTACATATAAAATGATTTCAGGTACGTCTTAGTCATGCTCAGTGCTAAACTTTAAATGTTGAAATATTATGAATCCGTGC
>JAHXMU010000399.1:0-28394 GCA_019455685.1 Philornis downsi
TGTTTCGCCATTTTTTTCACCGTCTTCTCCGGACCAATTGGAATGACTTCTTGCAAACGCCAATTTAGCCTTTACATTTTTTTGTCTAAGCAAAGGAACTCTTCTGGGTTGGCTATCCATCCTGGTAAATGTGCTTCTTGTAGTCTACGACGAACCGTTTGCGATGAAATTACATTTGCGATTTCTGCTGAAATCGCTCTTAAAAACACAAACGGGTCCTTCTTCGCTAGTGCTACAATACGGATATCTGTTGTTTTTGAACTCTTTCGATCGAAATATAGCTTATGCTATAGAACGAAGACTTTGACCACTTTCTCTTAGTCTTGAAACAATTTTTTTCTCTTCCGGAGAACAATGACTTTTTCGATGCATGGCTGATTTTTTTAGCAAAATATTTTGTTAAGAATAAAGAGAAACAACAGTAAAATAACTAGCCTTTCCAAAATAACTGCGAAAATATTGAAGAATTTAACAATGTATTTATTATTTTGACCAAGTACTGAAATCACATCTGAACAAAATTAACTCACAATAAAAACAACGTGGAAGCCCCTGTTTTGTTTTTAATTTTAAAGACATTACATGGTAAAGTTATTTAAATAAAAAAAAATTGCCATACTTTCCGTTAAAGTAACTAAAATTAAACATAAGGCAAAAATAAGCAGGTGTACTTATTTTTTCCACCATATGTGTATATATAATACATAGAAGCAAGCGTTTAAAGTATCAATAAGGTCCAGCAAATTTTAAAGTCCATTGGGCGATGTCTGTCTGCTTGGCTGTTATATATAAAGGGTGTCCAAACAAGAACGCAAGATTTAAATGACTGATGCAGCAATTGAATTGTTTCTCTGGCTGTATAATATGTGGCGCCGTCTTGTAAACCACATGCCCTCTACATTCATTTCTTCAATTCTAGGCACGAAAACATTGATTGTTCGCGCTTGACATGCCTCATTTTCATAAAAAAAGGTCCAATGATTCCTCCAGCCCAAAATCCACACCACACAGTGACACGTTGAGGATGCATTTGCTTCTCATGAATCACTCGAGGATTTTCCTCACCCCAAATGCGACAGTTCTGCCTATTGACGAAGCCACCAAGATGGAAATGGGCCTCGTCACTGAAGATCGGCAAAATCAGCATTTTCAGGTTGTCTCTCCAATACCCAATTAACGAACTTTGTATGCATGAAGATGCAAATCTTTCATCAAAATTCGCTGCATAGTGGATTTGGAGACACCAATTTGCTGAGCTCGGTGTCGAATTGAGGTGGATGGAGAGCTGCGAAATTTTCGGTCGATCGACCTGGTCGAAGGCGCGTTGTTGTCGTTACATCACTAACAGACCCCGTTTTGGCAAATTTATTATCATTAATCTCTTTACAGTTGACTCTTTTGGAGCATTATTGTGACCCCAAATTGATCGCAATTTGCGAACTGTAGCCGCAAAACTTTCACCATTTTGGTAAAAGAATTTCGTACCTTCTACTAGCAAACAATAACAATTGTTCAAATGTCAAACCATGACACTTCGAATGGCGCCAAATTTAAATCTTGCGTTCTTGTTGGGACAGCCTTTACTATATGTTCGTAGCACTTCTGTTAGCTATGAATTTGCTTATTTTATCGGTACTAACTATATTTTCGCAGTGTAGCTCCTTATAAAAGAATTGAAACTAATATTTTTCGGCACACGGTAATATGAAAAATTTCTCAACCATTATTAAAATCTGCTTTTTGTTTTTTTTTTTACTGGTGTCCAATACTGAAGTCGGAATAAATTACGTTTTTACATCACACGTCATATGATAATATATTTGTAAACATGTGAAATGGAGTTATACCAGCAATTTTATAACTTTACAATTGTAATATCGGACATATTATAATGTAAAACATAAGTTGCTCTGATTTCAGTGTGTGAAACTAATAAAAAACGGTCTCATAGACATAGAACCCAGCTTTGAAGCTAGTACTATGCTGACTTTTTGGGGTGCAACTGATATTGACAAACGATTCTGAAGCCAATTTTTGCCACCAAAAAACAGAACTATGTTTTCTCGTGGGGAAAAATTTATTTATTGTTGCTTTCCAACACTAAAATCGGAATAGCTTACATTTTTACGTCATAGCACGAGTATGTTTGATAATACATTTGTAAACTAGTGAAATGAAATATTCTTAGCAATATATTGTCAAAGGTATTATGGCGTAAAAATGCACGCTATTCCGATCTCAGTATTTGAAGGCAATACAAGAAAGGCTGGCAGGCAATGCCGCTAAATTTTCTTTCGGGCGAGCAAACAATGTTTTGTGAAATTTCTTTCCTTGTGAAAAAACATAATGCCTAGCTTTATAAGGCAAAGTGTGTTTTAAATACATTTTTCCCTCACAAAATGCCACATTTAGCTTATTACGTGTTGAAACATTCCCCAAAGTTACGCTCTGGCATCACTGGCCGTTTGTCACATCGAATGAGAGTCACTTCTGTTCGTTCGTAGTGTGGCGATGTTGTTGCGATATTTCTCCATATCAAAATTAAATTTGTGTCTTTTCGTTTCGTTCTTTTATATGGTATTGTTGTTGTCGATGTCGTCTACAACGACGTCGTCGCCGTCGCCAATAATACAGCTATTGTTGTTGTGTGGAAAAGCACGTGTATTGCAAACGTGATAACAACTCACAATGAAAATAAACAAACACAATACACGATGTACAAACATACACAAAACACACACTGAACAGCAACGATGACTACAAAATTCTTCGACATCCAGCACCGGGTCGACGTTGCTGCCACATCTCAGCCAAAGGCGATGGCGACAGAGCTTAGCAGTTACCTTAAATACAGCGACGTTACAGGTAAACTGAGAGCATAAACTAATGGCGGCAGAGATACGAAACTAGCATTCGTATCGATAGGAGGACTTACAATGATTATTTAGATTTACAGATACTCTGTGACTGTGGCTTTGCAAAAGAATAAAGAAACCACAACAGATGTCCTCCGTTATGATGCGAGTGTCCAATATTCATTACATTTATTAATAAAAATTTCAACTAATCAGTCAGTCATTCAACCAACCAGTGATTTCCTTCCCTCCGTCAGTGACTGGCAGATTGTTTATCTGTCTGACTTCTTAATCAGTATCGCACACGATTGTGCCTTTTATTGGAACGTACGTTCGCACTTACCGTGTATGAGTGTTTGTTTGCCAGTAGTTCTGTTGGCCACATTCTCAAATGTCGTGGGGTGGAGGGGGGTACACATTACTTTACTTCTTTCTATCTTTACTTTATGCCGTTCACACCACAACGCTAGCTAAATCGTCTAAATCTACGGCGAGGTCTGTGAGCGTGATTTTCCATTGATTGCGAGTGAATCCATTAGAATTCTATTTCTTTACTATTGTTGTGCGAAAAAAACGTGCGTACGATTTCAACATGTGAGATGGCTCATGAATGAAAATGTGGCGCTGAAGTCTCAGTTGAAGTGCTCGTCATCTTCAACAAGTTGTTTTGCTAACGCTGTTGTTCATACAGTGTCAGCTACGAGATAGTTTGGGGTGATAAAGACATTCTTGTCTTGTCGTATAAGGCTGGTACTAACCTGACTTTTCACGGTGAAACTCCATTAAAAAAGAAAATTGTCCTGAAATTTGAAACTATACTTTTCCATCAGACAGTACTAGATTTTTTTGTGCGATTGAAATTTTTATTGAAGTGGCAACACCTAACCTTTTTTTCGGTTCCCAACACTAAAAACTCGAATTACTTCTTACATTAAAAAAAAAGAGACACAATTTTATAGTTTTGCAATATACGAGGACGGGCCCAAAACTAGTCGTCCTGACGGCTAGATGGTGCCAGTAGTTTGAAAAGAATCACTTTCGTGAAAAGTGGCAACCTTGTAAAACATATGTTTTAAGTTTCAAGGCGCAACGTTGTTTAGTATTTGTATTTGAGTCCTCGAAAGTAAAAGATCTCAGTGAATTTGTATACATAGTAAACATGAAATTAGTCACCGTTATGTAATTCAAAATTTCCACCTGAAAGGTCTCAATCCAACTAATATGAAAGCCGAGGTAGATTCTTTTCTGGGGAAGTGTGCTCCTTCTTTTACGACTGTAAAATGTTGGATAACAGAGTTTAAACGAGGTCGTACGAGCGATACACTATAGTAGTCAACCAATTGAGGTGTCCACACCGGACACGGTTAAGAAAATCCACAAAATGATATTACATAATCGTTGGTGGAAGGTGCGTGAGCTACCTGATATGATAGGCATTTATGAAAGTGATACATCCTATTTCAACCGAAGATTTGAAGATAAGAAAGCTGTGCGCAAGATGGATGCCGCACTTGCTTTCAATCAATTTTCCTAAAAACAGCGTCGTGAAAATATTTCAGTAGAGTGTTTGGCGGTGTTTCACCGTAATAAAGCCGTAATTTTTGGGTCGACTTATAACCATAAATGAGACATTGGTCCATCACTTCACGCCTGAGACAAAGGAACAGTCAAAGCAGTGGACTGAAATGGGAGAATCGTGAAGGTGAAGGTGGTTCCACCTGCAGGCAAGGCCATGGCGAAAATGTTTCTCATCTTTGTTCCCAATTTTTTTTTTTTTTTTTTTTTTTGGAACCGCCTTCGTATTATTCTACATATTATGGTGTAAAAATGTATGATCGCTGGGGATGCCGCTAAATAAAAAAAAGTAAAAAATCAGTTTCAATTTCTGTCTGCAGTTGTCTATTTGTTTACTTAGCGCGATCTATCCTCCGCGCTCAACTTCCCCGTCAATATAGAGGATAGTCAAATTTGCAACAAAAAAAATTGTTCAAGTTTTCCGATGTATTTCTTAAACTTAAAAGCAACGCAAAAAATGGCAATTATATTTTGAAAATTGTGATGTAATCTGTTGCAATAATTTAGTATCCAGAAGTTTCCTTTATTTCAGTATTTTCCATAAAAAGAAATATTCAAAAATTCCTCTAATGAAAAAGATTGTAAAAAATACTGGAAAGCAAGACTGAACGATATTGAAAGACAGCTCATTAATCCCTTCATATCAATTTGTGTTTCAATTCTGGTTGCCATTTCTTTCCAGTTGCAAAGTGATTTTTTTAGGGAGCCGTCAAGTAAAAATTGGTAAACTAGATGTCCCCATTTTCCCCATGTTTATTAAGATTTGTTACGACTGTTACTAGATTTGTGTACGGGAACGAATTTTTGAGTAAAACTTATAAAAGTTATGTCTTGAAGAACGTAGTTTGCACTGGAATACTAATTTTGTCTTTCGTACTAATAGTCCACAATTTTACATTCTTCTTTTAAAACCGATTTAATTAGTTTTCTTGTTGAATAAAGGAAAACCGGTTATTTGAATACTACAAATGGGTACTAATTACACTTTTATTCAATATTCATATATGGATAAGTCCAAGTGTAATAGTTGTGCTATTCTACAAACTGTGCACAGCAAATCAGTCGTAGCTTGACAAAGTTTCGCCGCAAATTAGATTAATATGTTATGCAGTTATCAGAAAATTCTATCGTTCTTGAGGACTACTTCCATTTTCGCCCAATGTTCATATGAAGGTTAATCTAAATGCGCCATCTATAGTGTAACAATTGTACTATCCTGAAAAACCGTATCCTATGTATTATTGTTACGAAACGAATCTTCAGAAAGTATTGCCGCAAACTAGACTAACAATTCATGCGCAATTATCAGAAAATTTTATCGTTTTTGGGATTACTTACATTTTTATCCAATGTTCATATGAATATAAATCTCAGTGCGCCATCTGTAATGTAATAATTTTACTATCCTACGAACCGTCTGCGGCACCCCAGCGAATGTTGAGGAAGTTTTGTAGCAAAGTAGAATAATATTTCATGTAATTACCATAGAATTTCTTGGATTTCTCTGAATTTATATTCCATCTAATTGCACCCATCGTATGTGAGTTGCATTTTTGCAATGTTAGCACTACTTCATTCCCAGATGCAACAGACGAAAAAAACATGTGATTTCTTCGCACGTGATTCGTAATTGAAATTCTAACCAGTCATACCAGTAAAAGTAAAAGACCGGAACTGTGTCATAGATTCCAAGCATTTTAATCTTAACAAAGAAGAGACAACGCGATGGACTGGAATTATTTTTAATTTTACGCGATATTTTCGAATAGTTTTCGTGAACTCAGCCAATTTGGGGAATTAAAAGCAAAGGAAAGTAATTATTTTTCCATCTGTAATTGATAATCACACGTTATGTCAATAATTTTGTTACTATTTTATATGATGATATGTAACTAAAAACCGTTTACGTCATATTGCTTATTAATTGATATACTTTCTTTTTTCTATTTTCAGGTAAGTTTTTTTTAATCTAATGCAATTTTATTATTGGTAAGTATATGGTGAAAATGCGGAACCCCAGCTACGCCATACATCC
Organism: Philornis downsi; assembly: GCA_019455685.1. NCBI lineage: Eukaryota > Metazoa > Arthropoda > Insecta > Diptera > Muscidae > Philornis > Philornis downsi. The sequence continues at coordinate 6,466 of JAHXMU010000399.1, forward strand.
TATTTTACTAGGGTGATTTCATTAACTGTAAATTTGCTGTAACAAAATTTATTAGAGCCAAGAATTAGTTCATATTTGAAAATAATTCTGTAGGGCAATTATTATAATCATTATACTATAAAGCCACTGCCGCCAAATTAGGCATAGAGTTGAATCGTGATATTCAAATTTCCACATCGCTTGCCGTCATTTTTAAACAGAATTTATCGTAACATTGAACGCTATTTCTCACTTATGTATTACTAAAAATATGTACAACATTTTTCTACATTTTTATATAGATTTATTGTGGTACATATTATATAAAAATAAGACATATGCTGCATTTAAAAAGCCCAGAATGATTTCTTATATATTATTGTATTGTATTTTTTAAGAACTTCCGCAATTTCGCGCTAGGATTCTGGTTTCTACAGAAAATATTTCTTCATATCTTATAAACTGTATATCACCTTCGTTTAATTTAATTAAAAAATGTATGTCTTCTTGGACACTTTTCGTATAGAAAAGTCTCGTAATCTTTATTCAAGTGTTTTCATAGACACATTTCTATATGAAAAGTATCTCCATAGACACTTTTCGTATAGAAAAGTGTCTCCTAGACATAGACACTTTTCATATAGAAATGTCTCCATAGATACCTCTCTTATAGAAAAGTGTCTCCATAGACACTTTTCATGTAGAAAAGTGTCTCCATAGACACTTTTCATGTTGAAAAGTGTCTTCTTTTCATGTTGAAAAGTGTCTCCATAGACACTTGTCATGTAGAAAAATGTCTCCATAGACACTTTTCATGTAGAAAAGTGTCTCCATAGACACTTTTCATGTAGAAAAGTGTCTCCATGGACACCTTTTATATAAAAAAGTGTCTCCATAGACACTTTTCATGTAGAAAAGTATCTCCATAGACACTTTTCCTGTAGAAAAGTATATCCATAGACACTTTTCATGTAGAAAAGTGTCTACATAGACACTTTTCATATAGAAAAGTGTCTCCATAGACACTTTTCATATAGAAAAGTGTCTCCGTAGACACTTTTTATATAGAAAAGTGTTCTATAGACAGTTTTCATATAGAAAAGTGTTTCCACAGACACTTTTCATATAGAAAAGTATCTCCGTAGACACTTTTCATGTAGAAAAGTGTCTGCATAGACACTTTTCATGTAGAAAAGTGTCTTCATAGACACTTTTCATGTAGAAAAGTGTCTTCATAGACACTTTTCATATAGAAAAGTGTCTTCATAGACACTTTTCATGCAGAAAAAAATCTCCATTTCTATATGAAAAGTGTGTCCATATATATATAGATATAGAAAAGTGTCTCCATGGACACCTTTTATATAAAAAAGTGTCTCCATAGACACTTTTCATGCAGAAAAGTGTCTCCATAGCCACTTTTCATGCAGAAAGGTGTCTCCATAGACATATAGAAAAGTGTCTTCATAGACACTTTTCATATAGAAATGAGTCTCCATAGACACTTTTCATATAGAAAAGTATCTCCATAGACACTTTTCATGTAGAAAAGTGGCTTCATAGACACTTGTCTATGAAGACACTTTTCATGCGGAAAAAAAATCTCCATTTCTATATGAAAAGTGCCTCCATATATATATATATATATATAGGAAAGTGTCTCCATAGACACTATGTCTCTATCGTTAATGTCGGCCATAAAATACTGGACAGCTGCGGCATCTATAATAGGTCGCCATTATAGAAGGAGATGACAAAATCCATGCAATGGCAATGAACGATCGACGAGTGGAAGAGCCTGATGACTATCCCCACCTGCACTACACGTGAACAATTAGAAATAGATCACGCTGGCATTCATCCGGATGGCTGCTGCGTTTTTTAACATTGGATTATTCGGAATGAGTGCAGACTAATAAATTATGCAGTTATCAGAAAATTCTATCGTTCTTGAGGACTATTTCGATTTTAACCCAATGCTCATACGGGGGTAAATCTTAATGCGCCATCTGTAATATAACAACTGTAATATCCTAAAAACCGTATCCGCTGTATTATTGTTACGAAGCGAACCTTCAGAAAGTATTATTGCAAACTAGACTAATTCCGAAGGAGTATTTGAAAATACCCATCTACTTGACTTTTTCCTCTGTTTCATACCTACGGACGTAAGTCGAATCCATCACAAGACACAAGAGACTAAAGATTTTAGAGAATTTCTCATGTCAGCCGGCAGACCCATCTACCAGCCAACAAAGTAATGGCGACTGTTTCTTTGACGATGGCATAATCTACTTCATAATAATGTTGTTGATCCCTGTTTGACCGGCGCTAATTTGACATCATCCTAGAGGAATATAGAACAATTTATGATTTTCGTTATCAATTAGTTCACAGTGACTATGAGAGTTCAAAGAAAAGAGAGTTCAATCAAAACAAGAGACCATACGTGCAACAAATGCCTGTTTTGAGGACATCGACAAAAATAAATACAATTGGAAGAGTGTTGAGCAATAAATTTAATTCTACGCAAGAAAATGTTGTTGTCTTGCCTAGGCCAACTACTTTTCAAACTCCCTTCGTATGTTACCTTCTGCGTAATACTAATAATTCTCATTCATTTCGTTGTCTAATGTGCTGACGTCTGGACAGTGTTTATTCATACAAATGTATATTTGTAATGCAAAATTGAATGCTTAGTACGTCATTGCAACCCCTTTGAAATATTTACCTATTTAAGCAAAAATGGGTGACTTACAAGTACGGATTTAATATATATAGATGCAATATATATATATAGATATACAATATATAATTTTAAGCGTGGATTCTTCTATGCGCAAATAATGTTAAGTTTGTTGAAAACGTGAAAACAGGTGAAGCGGAGTGATGTGATTTCAAATCTATATTGCCCACCTTAGACCTACTGGTTGTTCTACATGCATTGAAGATTGAAAAAACATATATACCAGAATGAAAATGGAAATATCTGATTGTCAATTGTTTATTTTAGAAGGGTTTCTCCTGTCAAAGTTGTACTAAAAATAAATAAAAACATTTTATACGAGTACACATGTCTGTTAAGGCGACTCATAACAAATAGTTCAGAGGGTCAGTGTTGATAGTACGTATTGAAACAATACTGGTTTCCATTTCCTTACTAGCATAGATGCAAAGTAGTTGCTGAAATACGGCCATATAAAAGCCACGTACGTTTGCAGCAGTTTTTCCCAAAAGCCCTGATAGCATTATTTAACCCAGATTTACATCTAAGCAACCTGAGCCGGCTTAATTTGTGCACACATAAACGTGTAACATTTTCTGTTTTCATGCTTGTGGGATGTTCTACAAATTAAAAATGGTAAGAAACAAACACGGGTTTGGCACAATCTCCCAGCTAATGTATGTAGTGCCAACCTAGGGAGGGTAACAAGTGACGTAAATATAACATTACCTGCAAGGAAGCGTTGGTACAATGAAAATGTACAGCAAGAACTATCAATTGAGAAGCTTGTCACATGTTAAACTCAACCTTACTGCCGTTAAGCTGACTAGCAGATATATATTTCAGCGATTGGTAGCTGTGATATGTTACTGTAGTCTTCTCATTGTCCGACAAAGACTAATATATATGTTAGGGTGTTTTCGTGACAACAATATTTTAACGAGGACAACATTGCCCATAATAATATTATATTACTCAATGAATCTCGGGGCTGAGGAAGAAAACATGCTTTTTTGCGAAATTCGGCTCTCCTCATCAATATAGTTTTTAATATCATTACAAGCAATCTATCTCTCCTTAATATCTCAATAACTCTTTGCATGACTTTCCAAGGCCGTCGAAAGACGCTTCAATTTCCGCAAAGATCTTATTATGTGAACAAATTTTTTCCTAAAAAGCACCCAAAAACATCATGCTGAGATTTTCCAAACCCTTCGAAAGGCGCTTCAATTTCCGCAACGATTTCATTATGTAAACAAATTTTTCCCCCAAAATATCCAAAAAACATTCTGCTGAGATTAGCACACAGGCAGTACCTGGGTGCCAAATCCAGAAAATACGGTGGATGAGTAGTTTTGTGACAGCGTGCATTGTCCTAATGTAAGATCGTTTTTCTAATCCCAAACCTAATAGCCAAACTCATCAACGAAAAGCTCAACAATCAACATCAAATTAATAATAATTTCCATGTCTTTTTTCAAAGTTCGTAATGTAAACACCTCTTTTCGACATATACTAACTTCGTGGATAAATGATGTATGTACGATCTCGTTTAAAATCAGCAAACCACCGACAAAAAGTTATTTTTAAAGGAAAAGAGACGATATAACGTTTTTCATTTCATTACTGAATACGAACGGCATTTGTCCCTATCAAAAATCAAATATAAATTAATACACGAATTTCACTTCTTTGTATAAAAAGAAGAGTGACACTACTTCAACAGTCACCAGTCCTCTGAAGGTTGTCATTTCCTAAAAAAAACAATGTCCTAGGACTTGTTAAATTATGTGTTGGACAAATTTATGTCCAGAATAACAAAATTATGTGGGTAGAGCTCAGTTCAAACCTATGTTGTCTGCCATTTGCACGTTTTTCATTCTTCCTATAGTTTGTCTGTCCAAACGAACTCAAAAAATTTCTGAAAATTCTTTCGAAAAATACCACTACTAATTCGTTATATCCAACGGCAGCCGTTTATTATTTTTGTTTTTATTTACTCCTTTAAGGGCAAAGTTTTGACACGAGCTTTACCGAACTTAAAGAGTAGATGACCTTAACTTTGATGACTTAAGTCTGCACTAAGTCTGCTTCTGTTTTCTCTCTTGTTTTACCTCATAAAACTCAGAACTTTTACAGGCGGGGATTAGATAAATATTGCCGATTTTGATATCATAAGATTTGGCCAATTTTTCACATTAAAATTGACAATAATTAGTGTTTATAGGGGGGGGAAATCAAATTTCGCTAAATCGATTAATTGGCGTGGAAGGTACCCCCGAATAACCGTGGCTTACAGCCCACTTCCATTCTAAGAACTAATTTTTTTGAAATGCATATCGTGTGCCAAATTTGGCTTAACAAAATGCAAGTGCTTGAAAGATTTAAATCTAAACAGATAAGAGTTATTTTGGTCATTTATATGGGTGATACCAGAAGTGGGGTGGTTATCCTATCGATTTTTTCTAAATTTCAACCAATTCTATTAGCCAATACAACGAATAAAAGTCTAAATTGAAGCAGCCTACGATTTAGAAGTTACAAAGACGTAATTGAAGTTCGGAAAAATGGTCAATTTGTATAGGAGATACCAGAAGAGATGTGACGACAATGTCGCCTATTTTCATTTTTAGATACTACCTTAATGTATATTAAATTGGATTGAATTTAATATATAATAATAATTTTAATAATACATAAATTCAAGATTGAATATATCAACCTTAGTTAAATCTGTCATCTGTACGAAAAGTACTGAAAAGAGGGAATTTTCTCAAATTTTACCAAGAACTATAGAACAAATAAATGGACAAAAATTCAAGTCGATGCAGTTGGCGTTATAGGGAAAAAATTGAATCCAAACTGAAATTGAAAAACTGAATCGAAAACCGTCCAATTTTTATTGAAAGTACCTAAAGGGGCTTGAGAAATGCGATTAATTTTCTTATACAGCACTTAAGCAAACCCTTAAAGTGTATCAAGTATGATTCAGTTTAGCCCTGCAGATATGAACTTAAGAATATTTGGGTTAAATCAATCGTTTGTATGGTGGGTGCAGGAAGAAGCAGGATTTATCGATCGATATTTTATAGATCAAAACAATAACAATTAATATATAGACCAATGAAAAATACCAAGTTAAGTATTCTACGAATTAGGAGTTACAGGGAAAATATTGAATTTCGGGAAATCGATCAATTTTTATGGGAGGTACCAGAAGGGGTGAGCCTATAAAGCGCATTTACAATACTCGGGTACAATTTATCAAAATATTAGGGCGTGTCATGCATGTTTTAAGGAGTCCCAGAAAGAACTACAGCAGCTATGAGATCTACCAGATGGACGGACGGAAATCGTTCGATTGACTTAAAGTCACTAAAGATGTTATTGGATCAAAAGATATTTGGTATGTCAGATGCATTTCCTATGTGTTACCTTCATCGCTTTGGGTTAAGACATACAAATATTGTTTCATCTGAACCAAACTGAACTCTATGCTTAATAAGATGCAGACCATTTTTAAAACTGTGCAAAAAAAGACATCATTTATGAATGAACCTGTGTGTTTATCTCAATCTATTTTGCTTTTTCTAATTAAAGCTCTGATTCCAAATGGTCTAATGAACATGTGGGGCCACTAGAAGGGGATTTGGTTTTACCCACCACCAAATGTATCTGCTTAACGTGTTCCCCCGCTGGTCCAGCCATACACTTACGAACAGTATTCTTCAAAAGCTGCTTACTCTCGGTCGCCAATGCATTCATTCGGTTGCTATCGTTTTCATTCCGATACGAGGAGTATGTTTTAGTAGTCGTCGGTGTTTTTAGTTGTTTGTTTTGCTGCCGTTCGTTTATTTGTGCCGTTCTTGTTGTTATTGTTTGATATTATTTCCTTCTTCTTCTTGCCGGAGAGTGTGTGCCACCAACACGTGCTTAGAGCATTGCTTAGCAGTGGGCTTTGGGTCATACCGAGAATCCACGTGACTCGATTTGCGCGATACCAACGTGCAAGTCCAACACAAATACACACATGGCCATACACGCACACCTCCTAACAACCGAGTAGAGCAAGATACCTTTGCAATTGCGAGATGCGATGGTGTGTGTGTGACAGTCAGTCAGTTAGCCAGTGTATGTGTGTGGCTATCACGCTCATATTTGTTGTTCACCGACCGACCGTTTCCATTCATATAAATAAATAATTCCACCACTTTGAGTGAACGAATGAAATCGAAAGAAGCTGCAAAAAAAAGGCTTAATAAATTCGAGCTCACCGAAGCCACTGACAACCGAACATTACACATTGTTTGGCTACTGACGTCGTCGTCATGCTATAGGGGCAAAATATCATCGTCAAATGAACAGAAAAATAAAACGTCAGCACCACGATATATTAATTTCGCTCGGAAATTCAATGATTAGATGGACTAGGCGATCGAATCGGAGTATGAGAAGAATAGGTCTGTTGTGCCGTTAGGCTTATGTGCATGATTAGATCGTTCAAACAAAGGACTCTTTTTCGAGTCATGTGTTTTTTTTTCAAAATCTGGTTTTCGATTATAATGCCAAAAACCAAATCGTAAACTGGATTTGTTCAGATTTTCTCAAAGGAACTAAGTTATAAGAAAAAAAGAGAGGCTGATGCTACAAGTCCGACCGCATCGAAGCTAAATATCAACCGCCATAGACTGTGGTCCGCAGTGTTATGGACGGTGGACATTTTTGTTGCAAGGTAAATGGGCGTAGCAAAAACTTCGTTTTCCACAACACTACACATTGTCATAACTCCACTTTCCAATATAACTGGTGATATCGTTTTTTTTTTTGTATTTTTCAATGACCACATTCACAATTATAGCGCTGCTATTAAGGGAAACGTTAACTGGAATGGTTCCTTTCAATATCACTGTTAATTCCCATAATGTAGAGCACGCAGCAGGGTTCTCAGGCGGCGCGAAAGCATGCAAGTTATTTATAACCAACATGTTGGAATATGTTTGGGTAATGAATTCAAAAAGTATTTTCCTGATATTAACGCCGATTCTTGGCAATGCAAACTGATAAGTAAGCCATTTGCAGTAGAAGTGACGTCATTGCCTGAAACGATACAGGAAGAAGCAATTGAGTGGAAGTGTGACTCCTGTGCAAAAAATGATTTTGAATCGTCACGTCTTCAAGAATTTTGGTTAAAATACATGGAATTTGTATCCGAATATAGCAACATGTATATTAAAACTTCTTATTCAATTATCATATACATACCGATGCGAAAAGAGTTTTTCTCTTCTTTTCTTTTAAATATAAAAACGAAATATCGATCTTGCTTAGATGTCAACAATGACCTCAAATGTGCACTATCAGAAATATCGCCAAACATCAAAAAGCTGGTTGAACAACCCAAAAATTGTCAAAATTCGCACTAGAAAAGAAACTGTAAATACATATGTAAATATATATGTTTTTAATGAGATATTTTTTGTTGTAAAATTAATCCGTTATTTTGTTTTATGTATTTCAATTTTTGTACGTAAATTTATTTTTTGGTTTTTTTTTTTGTATTCATTTTTGTTTTTTTCCAATTAATGTTAATATTATTTTTTAATGTTAATCACAAGAATCAAGAATCATTTATATTGTTTTTATAAATTATTATAAATTTCTACAAATGTTCCTAATATTTATTATATGTATAAATAAATATTTATAAAAAATAGTTTATTTTGTTGGGGGGAGGGGGCATGGTGATATTCACTTGCTTTGGGAAGGCTGAATAAGTTGGAAAGTCCTGATGTAGAGCTTTCAATTAACTAACAAAATTTTGGTAGTATATCGAGTATTTAATTTTTGAAGAATGCTTCTACAACGTTTTCGTATCGACTTTAGCCCATGGTCCGCACGGCAGTAGGGGATATAACATCAGATAATTGAGATCGCCAAAAAGACTTTCCCTCACACAAAATGTTTCAGTTCATCTTATTTTTCTGGTGAAAACTCATTTTGTTTAAAAATTTTCAATAATTAGGATCGTTTCTTACAAATATGTATAAATTGGGGAGAGCGGTTCCTGGTCATATCTATCAACTAGCACACTGCTTGTAAACAACAAATAAAATGAAAAAAAAATTAAGAAATCTCTAAAAAAATCACTATTTTGTATGAAACCATTTTTCCTTACTGGATCAATTTGCCCCATATCTGACATTTGGCATCTATGACTAGTGACATAGTTACGTAGACGACATGCCGAATACTCTCGAAGTAGGTAGGTGTGTCATACATTCGTTATAAATTTGCTTATTTTTCAAATGATAATTCGTATTTTTGAATAAGTTGAATCGGCCCTTTTCTCTACATACTCTTGTAACGCTTTTAATTAACGTCGAAATAAAAAATTTTTGAAAAAGAACTGAAAATTGTCACTTTTCCAGGTGACATTTTAGCCCATATATCGTATTTTGCACAATTTTGGACCTTGTGGACCATACTACATATATATAGGACGATGTACCGAATAATCGATGGTTAAGTGATAGCGTCAGAAGTGCGCCCCTTCCCATATGTAAAATATCAACTTAGTCCATCTTCCCAATGAAAATGGGTTCTTTTAACTATTTCTCTATAACCACAAAAACAGTTACCACAATCGCTTAAAAATGTATCTAGATTAGTTTTGTCAATACCACTATATAATAATTGTTAAAATTGTTGCAAAAATAAACTCCTGAAAAATGATATTTTTGCCAAGCGTTGGGTTCGGCCCTTACGTGTTGCAACTATTTCCATACTGGGTCGATTATGCCCAGTTTCGAATCCAATCTATCATGGTGTGATATGTTTGTGCAAATTTTGTCCCCTGAAACTGATCGAGCTTTAACATGTTTACAGCAAAGCTTATAAAAATATGCATTCTTCTAACTTTCGCCATATAATGAAGAGCATTCTGGCAAGTTTAGTAGCTTAGCTAACCTTTTGTTTATAAGGATTAGAAAAATTCACCGGACATTGTGCAAAGCTGTGAATATATTCAATATACTTTTCGAAATAGCTGCCAATTTAAGCGTGATAATCATCTACACATATATAGGTGCATGTTGAAAACATAAAAAAGGACAAACTGCTTGAATTAGAATAGTGAAATTTTGCACGAAATTATCTTATAATTAAAAGCGGATTGCATTTCTCCAGTAGAAAAACATAAAGATATAAAAACTGAGCTCACTTCTAGAAAAATGGGCATATTTAAAAACTTTTTTAAAAATTCAATTGAATGCAAAATCCTTTGAAAGTTCAAATATTTGGGAGAGGAACATCGCAATTCATTTACTTTGTTTTAAGGTACTTTTCTAACAATATAATTGCGAGGGTTGCTACTTATATTTCTGTCATCAAAATTGGATTTATTGTTTTTCAAAAACTTCCCCATAACCATCAGTAAAATTTGCCTGCATTTCAACCCATTTTCAAATTACTTTTATTCAGTTTATCGTTGATTCGGTCAACGAAAACCGTTAAGTTATTGACTAGTGGACCCGGCAAACTTCGTTCTGCCTTCAAAGGTGGCAAATTAATGATTTACAATTTTCAGGATAGATGGTTCTGTATTTAAATTTTTGTTAGAAAAGTTTGGTTATTTAAATGAATGCTTTTAATACTTTTTTTGTAAAGTTTTTAAAACTTATTTAATTTAAGTCAATTTAATTGAGATTGAAAATAACTGCAACGCTTTCACATGTACAACGTTCTTTGTTTGTCTGTCGGGAAACATAGAAAAATGAGAAGTGAAATAAAGTCAGTATTTGAAAAACTTAAATTTTCCTATAACAGGATCAGAAATAATGGTTTTTTTAATTTTTGATTTCTTCGGGTGGTACCACGCCTATTTGTCCAATCCCGCCCATATTTGCAGCAGAAGTTACAATATGTAAACCAAACTTATATACCAAATTTTGTTCACATACTGTTAGCCGGAGCAGAAATAATGGATTTTTAATTTTTGGTTTGTATGGGAGGTACCACGCCCTTTCGACCAATCCCGCCCATATTTGCAGCAGAACTTACAATATGTAAACCAAACTTATATACCAAATTTTGTTCACATACTGTTAGCAGGAGCAGAAATAATGGATTTTTAATTTGTGGTTTGTATGGGAGGTACCACGCCCCATTGTCCAATCCCGCCCATATTTGCAGTAGCACTTAAGATATGTACACCAAACCGATGTACCAAATTTTGTTCAAATGTCGTAAACAGGAGCAGAAATATTGGATATTTAATTTATGGTTTGTATGGGAGGTACCACTCCCCATTGCCCAATCCTGCCCATATTTGCAGTAGCACTTAAGATATGTACACCAAACCTACGCACCAAATTTTGTTCAAATACCGTAAGCAGGAACAGAAATAATTGATTTTTAATTTTTTGTTTGTATGGGAGGTACCACGCCCTTTGTCCAATTGGACCGAATTGTAAATCTAAACCATCCCGGGCACCACCCAGACGCATATACAAAAATTTATGCAAAGCGGTCCAGCCGTTTAGGAGGAGTTCACTGACAACGCCCGTACAGTAGCATTATATATATATATAAAGATGAGTAGAAATAAAGTGAAACTTGTGGAGTCAAATATGAACTATGCATATAAACCGAATGACCAATGATTTTCTAGATCTTTATAATGGCACTTGATTAAGCCTGATGAAGTGTAATTTATTATCGCCAATTAATTTTTCTTAAGTCTATCTAGCAAAAATAATTATAATCATTCCTCAAGAATAGCATTTTCGTAGCTTCTACGAATGTTATGTGAGCATATTTTCTATTTCTTGGGAATCTCTTTCTAATAAAATACGATTATAGTAACTTAAAGCGGTTCTGAAATTTGTTTCCCACTAAAATTTACCACTTTGTAGTGGTTACACTATGCTGAATTGAATCTATTTGAAAAGACTGAAGACAAAAGAAATATTTCGCAGAATAATATACGTATAGGTGCTTTTAGGTGCTTTTCTGGAATTCTAATGCCGCCCTGAGACACAAAATTGAAACCTCATTGAATAATTTTTGTTGTTGCAGAAGTAATTAAGCATAACTTGCAAAAACAGATTTTTCGCAGTTATATAAATTTGCAAACAAATCATAACTTTTCCGCTAGTTTATGAGTTTTGATGAAAATGCCCTAATGAAAAGAAATGCTGGAAAAAGGGCAACCATTTGCTTCCACGTGCTGCTTCTGCTAATAACTTTCATTAAACATGTCTCGTCTTGGACATAGATTCATGATTCGTGATCTGTGCAGATTTTACACCGAACTTTGCACGGCAATCGAATTTCATTAATATTTCCTGGCATCAATCCAAATTGGTTCTGGCACTAATCGAGTGCTTGTAAAATTATTTTAATTTATTTTTATTTTTAAGACCCGATGATTATGCAAAATCTTACTGATGCTGACCATGCTAATGGCCAAGGATTCCTGAATGTTACGACATATCACATTACAATCTTGCATTATCACTTTATGCACAACGTCGATGTTTTTCTGTTACGCCAACCGATTTTGGATGATCTTCACGAAATTTGTCCTGGTCCCCCAACGTCGGCCACAATGAATTCATAACACCCGTTTTTTTGCAATGCTGTTGGAGCTGACCGACCGTGGAGCGATGGTCAGTGGACGCGGCTATCGATCGCATAATCGCGAGTTTAACACCCGCATAGAGTCATCTATCATTATTTAAGCGGCGGTCACCTTAATGTGTCTGATGAACACTTCGTGTAGTCGACAAGTCTGGTAAATGCTGCTCAAACTGCCACGTTCAGTATCGTCAGGTTGCTTTAAGTTAGTCTACAAATAGAATGCGTATAAGCCCACTGAATATAAGAACCTCCCCCATATCTCATTCATGGGTGTAAGTAAGGAAGTTTATTTTTTTTTTTTTTGTGGAAGCTTTTGGAGAGTGCTTCATGACCATGTTAAGAATTATGCTCATCGATGCAGTCTGGTCCTGTTAATTCACATCGATAATTAATCGCTCGAAATTGCAAATTAATTTTTGCATTTTTTGGTAGAGTTGACTTTTTCATGTTAGTGTAAATGAAAAGATAATGTGATTGTACTTCAAAACGTGCTCATTATATTTATGCTGAAAATATTTTAAATTTCGCAATGAAAATGCCAAAGTTGCCAAGGCTCATAACAATATAAATAGTTTTGCTATAATCAAAAGCTACAAAAAATTAACAATTTTGTTGAAAAACATTACATTATATGAGAAGAGCGCGCTTGTGAAAGGATCCCCACTTGGCACATCGTTCACGACCCTATGGAGTAGTACCCCAAAAAGAGCAAAATCCTTTCAACAGAAATATGGGTATTTTCAATATTTTTCAACAATTTTATCATTTCTTCATTTATTAAAAAGAATAAAGGACGCTTGTTAACAGATACGAGAAATAGTCATTTCAAATCTTATACTTTTTCAATGGGCGTGGTCGCAAAAGCCCATGTATTTTGTATGAAAGCAGAGGAGGAGTCCAGTTATCCAGAGATGATTCAATATATCGTCTACAATACTGTGAACAGCAAATTGTCACAATTGGTAATAAAATTGATTAGTTTCTTACTTGAAAGAAAATCAGGAACCTATATTAAGTCTATTTCTCTATCGAAGCATAATAAATCAGATATCTCGATTCGGGAAACTGAGGCGAAATACAAATTTTATGCAGTTTGGTTTCTTAGAAGGAATAAGAAGGAATTGGAAGTAAATGTAGTCCCGCTCCTTGGCGGAGAAAAATGCCTGCAACCAAACTTCGAAAGGTAAAAACGGTTGAAATAATTTAGTTTCTAAATTTTCGACACTAGGATTTCTGAAATTTTCACAGCTGCTGATAAACTATGTCTGTTTTTTTTAGTTCAAAAATTTCAAATGAAATAGAAACAACACTTTTCATAAACTGAATCAAAATTGAATTGAATTTTTTCTACCTTTATTTTGGGATTGAAATTTGTTTTTAGTTTCGCTTTGGATATACGAAACAGAAACAAAATTCAATACAATTTTGATTCGGTGGCCGGAGTTATAATAACAATTTTTTGTATTTTTGATGTGGGTTCCAGAAACTGAAATCAAAATTATTTTTGGATTTCATTTTGTTTCGTTGACGATCCCTGAAGAAAAATGATGATGTGATTTGGTAAGTTTTGTATTCCCAAATTCGGGAAAAGTTGTTTTAAAAAAATTGGCGAATGATTTTTGTTTATTTAATGTAACGAACTGCCATACAAAACTTCAGATGCTGTTTGGAATTATCCATATATATATGTAGTAAAAGATAGCCAGGAAGTGAAAGCCAATCAAGTTTTTAGAAAGAGTATTCGATTTAGCAGCTCGAATTATGTTTAGCAACTGCGTTTGCAAATTGTTAAATTTTTCGACTATGTTATCGCAGTTATCATTTCCTACGAGGGCGTGTTCAGAAATAGCCGAACTGACGTATAGATGGTGCTAGTAGTTTGCAAATAATTATTTTGGTGTAAAGCTGCAACCTTATAAAACATATGTTATGTTTTCAGTTTCCAAACGCCACGCTGTATAGTATTTTTATTGGAGCCATCAAAAGTAAACAACGATCATAGTGAATTTGTAAACATGATAAATTGGTAATTGTAATGTAATTCAATATTTTCATTTGAAAGGTCTCAGTCCATCAATATTAAATCCGAGAAAGATTCTAGTTTCAAAAAGTGCTATACATCGTATATTGACCGAAGAATTGAAGATAAGAAAGCTATGCGCAAGATGGATGCCGCACTTGCTATTTGTAGAGCAAAAACACCGTCTTACAGATGTTTCAGTAGAACGTTTGGCGTTGATTCACCACAATAAATCTGCATTTTTGCATCGATTTATAATCATGGATGACATATGGGTCCATCACTTCACACCTGAGACAGGAACCGTCGAAGCAGTGTACTGTAATGGGAGTACCATGTCCAAAGAAGGCGAAAACGGGTCCATTTGCAGGCAAGGTCATAGGGTCTGTTTCTTTTTTTTTTTTTTTGGGATGCGAATGGAATTATTTTTGTTGATTATTATCAGAGAGGAAAAACTATCAACGGCGAATGTTATGCTAATTTATTGCAGAAATTATGGAAAAGACCGCAATTGGCGCAAAATAAAGTGTTATTTCATAGAGACAATGCTTCAGTTCCCACATCCACTATTGCGATAGCCTAAATTAATTAGAATTGCTTCATCACGTATCTTATTCACCAGATTTAGCTCCCTCTGACTATTTTCTGTTTGGAAACGTGAAGAAATGGTTCGGTGGTAAAAAGAATTGCCAACAATGAAGAGGGGAAGTCTGCGGTTGATGGATATCTTAAGGAGTTTGAAAGTTCTTATTGTAAACAGGGTACAGAAGCTATTGAATATCGCTGGAAAAAGTGGATCGAGCTGAAAGGAGATTATGTTGAAAAATGAAGAAAATTTTTCTAAAATTTTTTGTGTCTTCTTTGTTAGGTCGGCTAGTTTTGGGATCGTCTACGTATTTTACATATAATCAATTTTCTCTGCAATAAGTTTTTTTTTGGATTTTGAATAATTTTTGAATAGTACTAAATAATTATCTTGGAAAGTGGGCAAAATCTCAACACTAAGCTGTAATTCTAGGACATTTAGAACAGATTATAAACACATAATACTAAACAAATAAAAAAATGCATTAGTGTCATCTCACTTTTACGATACGTTGTAAATTGTCAGCAGAATACTAATTACGAACTTTTATTTTACACCAGTATTAGATTCTAATCATCTGCTGCGATTATTCTGTTAGAATTATAGTAGCGATGTTTCTAAAGCTCTCCGAATTTGTAAATCCCCAGAAAAAAACAGATCTTTTTATTTGCAATTGAAATACTATGATTTTCGTGTTGTCAAAAAAGAAAAAACAACAACAACAAAAGTAATGACAACACAACATTCAGAACATTGCAATGAAAAAAAATTTAACATTTTCGAAATTTGTTTTTGTCATATCTCTAGCAAAGCAATCGGTCTGCGTTATTTAATTATAACAACTTAAGTGTATAATTGTAGAATATGTTTTAAATTAGTTGTACTTTAATATCACGCAAAAAAGAAAGGAAAAAACTAGCGCTACAACAAAACGGGGAAGCATTTAATAAGCTTGAACCCTACAACGTACTTAATTTAGTAGCTATTTTTCCTTATTTTATTAGCAAAAAAAAATTGTGCTTTTAATTGCGCCATCGTATGTGATAACCTGAAATGAACTATATGTGCAGCTTTTCCTTTCTGTAATAGTTTTGTTGGTAATTAGATGGATTAGAATTGAAAATAGTTGGCTAAAGTCCGAGAAAGACAAAAAAAAAAAAAAAAAAATAAAAAAAAAAAAAAAAAAAATTAAAATGTCCGATAGCCAATATTTATTAATTTCTACAAAATGTCAAGCAATTCAGAGAGTTTTTATTATACCGTCACTCACTCATACGGTAGAGGTATGAATCATTTGATACGAAAACATTTGTAATATATATGTAGAAGGAGATAAGTTAGATCCTGGATATCTTGAGACGATATTAGTTTCAAACATTTTGAAAAGTATTGAGTGATGGTCATCTGTATGGCTGGCTTGCTAGATGAATGGTAGAAAATATAGTGGAATTAAACCCTTATTGATCTTAGCAAAATTTTGCCAGTAGTATTTCCTCACATTGCGAACTAATGTTCAAGATGCGTTATTGCCACGCCTCTTCCGGTAAGTACCATACAAAATGTCCGCGTTACCTAAAATCGCAGTTAAATCTATAATTTTGAATTTATATATGAGATTAACCTAAATTTTGAGCAATATTAAAATTTTGGTAAACTTAATATATACTATATGTATCCCATCACAACTTCCCAGTAACAAAAATGAAAGTTATTCAAAAAGAATCACATTTTGGCTATTTCTAAGCATCCAATCCGTGTATGTTTACTGCTTCCAACGAAGCACTTTTAAACCACTTCCACAACAACGATAACGAAGTATTTAAAAACATTGCATTGATTTCCATTTATAATTGCTAACAATTAAAACAAAGCATGATAGCATGAAATACTCCACAATTTATTCTGTACGTGACATAATATGCTCGAAGACATAACTTCTGATAGCCGATGAAAAGAAGCTCCATTTTAAGATTTCGGGGAAAACATTAGTTTATCCTTCTTTATATGATGACGGTCATAAAAGTGATAAGTTTGTCATTCTGTATATAAAAACAGCAAATACTCAATATTCACCATAAGAATCTATATCGCTATTGTCCGTCCCCAATGTTGTGGACTGCAACCAATGGTACAGGGTGTATAAGCTTCGATCTTATGGAACATTAGGTGCTCTTCCAGCTCAATGCCTGCCTACAGATTTTGTATGGAATGCACTAAATTCATCGTACTCTGCGGGCAGATCTTGCGTTAAAAAAACTCTTAACGATATTTTTTCATAAGCAATTTTGGCAGAGCTATTAGATTGGGGAAATACTTTTCAATGGAATTTTTTTTCTGAAGAAACATTTTCTGGAACAAAAAGCTATTCCTTTGAATACTGAAAAATTGCAATCAAAGATCTGAATTTTCGTCCCGCCTACATCACTCCTAAATATATGGAGAAAATTCATCGTAAAATAGCGACTTTTTCCTGTGACAACCCTATGTTTATTTCATTGATGGTTTCTCAATTTGTCAGTATTTCTCCATCACAAAATGTGATGAATGTTTGCTTCCTCAGATGCATTTTTTTCGCTGGGTTCTAGTACACTCTTGGGTATCCTAGCGGCAAAATAAACCTGTTAAATTTCATCAAAACAGCATGGTGTGAGCTCATTTATAGGTCGGTTTGTATGACTGAAATTTGTATGTTAGTTTTTTACAACAGTCCTAGCATTTGATAAAAAATAATTTTTCTAAAATGTATCTACTGCAATCATTTCAAACGGCAATGTTTGGCCTTCCAGCCAGGACACGCTGATGAGTCAGTAAATTTAAAGTTGATGTTTTTAAAAAGTATCATTCATGAAATACATTTTTCGACCCAAAATCCTTCTACAAATTAAAATTAAATTGGGCATGGTCTCCATCATCCGTTCATTGTTTGTAGTAATATTTGGAATACAGAATTTGGGAAAATTAAAAATTTTGCCCGGGCCGAATTAAAAGTCCTATTTTTATACCTTATATATTGACCTAATTAATTTCTCCAACAAAATATATGTTGAAATTTGTATTTTAACCTCTACCACCATAAGGGTGTATTCATTTCTGAGACATAATCATAATTTAGGGTCCTATAAAATATTTATGTTTCGATATCCGTTCGATTGCGAGACTATTAAAAGCAAGATATAGGAGACATAAAATTTGACATAAAATAAATTCAGTTAAGTTCGCTGTTGGGCAAAATCCTCCAAATGGGAAAATATATTCCATATGAAGACTTAACATACATATATGTGCGGGATTAAATTCACGATCATACGAGCGAGTGCCGCGTGTACTAATCATCACTCCGCAATTGCAAGCCAAATACTCAGTCTAATTTAGCTTTCCTTAACAGTGTTGGGTTATCAATGGAAAATCGCTTTTATCGTATTTATCAAGAAACATTTTTCTCGATTAGGGCGGTCCATTGCAAGTGTGAAGAAATTTGGCATAGTTTATATTAGCATCCATCAATTACCAACATAAAGAGTGGCCAAACAAGAACGCAAGATTTAAATTTGGCGCCATTCGAATTGTCATTGTTTGACATTTGTACAATTGTTATTGTTTGCTAGTAGAAGGTACGAAATTATTTTTTTGGTGAAAGTTTTGCGGCTACAGTTCGCAAACAGATTCGCAGTTCGCGATCAGTTTGGGGTCACAATAATGCTCCAAAAGAGTCAACTGTAAAGAGATTAATGGATAAATTTGCCAAAACGGGGTCTGTTAGTGATGTAAAGACAACAACGCGCCTTCGACCAGGTCAATCGAACGAAAATGTCGCAGCTGTACGTGATGTTGTCGCTCAAACTCCATTCACCTCAATCCGACACCGAGCTCAGCAAATTGGTGGCTCCAAATCCACTATGCAGAGAATTTTGACGAAAAATTTGCATCTTCATGCATAAAAAGTTCAATTGACTCAGGAACTGAAGCCAGCGAAGGGAGTTCGTTAAGTGGGTATTGGAGAGGCAACATGAAAATGCTGATTTTGCCGATAAAATCATCGTCAGTGACGAGGCCCATTTCCATCTGGATGGCTTCGTCAATAGGCAGAATTGTTGCATTTGGGGTGAGGAAAATCCCCGAGTGATTCCCGAGAAGCAAATGCATCCTCAACGTGTCACTGTGTGGTGTGGATTTTGGGCTGAAGGAATCATTGGAACCTGTTTTTATGAAAATGAGGCATGCCAAGCGCGAACAGTCAATGGTGTTCGGTATCGTGAAATGATAACCAGTTTTTTCGTGCCTAGAATTGAAGAAATGAATGTGGTGGGCATGTGGTTTTAACAAGACGGCGCCACATTTCATACAGCCAGAGAAACAATTCACTTGTTTTATGTAAAATTTAAATCTTGCGTTCTTGTTGGGACACCTTATATTGGTTTTTGTTAATGAAAAAATGTTAAAATTGTTACCAAAACACTTTTCCGTTGGTTTTTCTTAGCAGATCGATTTCTTCTAGTAAAGAGGAGGTCCATAGTGTTTTGGGTGATGTTTCGACTCATCACCAGATAAGTGGACGCGTTAAAAACGCTCTTCTCATACATATAATTTAAGGATTTTGAGCATTTTTGTCAATGGATATTTAAATGTTTTTACTGTTTTTCGATATCCGTGCCTACTGTTACACAGGCCACATAAGAAAGTATTTGAGCTGGGAGAGGATTTTGTTTTTGTGGTTTTGTGGTTTATGATGTATGGACTCATCGCTAGATCAGTGGGCCCCCAAAAAACGCTCTTTTTTCTTTTACAATATATAGATTTAAGTCATTTGCTCAGCCAATATTAGTATTTTTGTAATAACCGCGCTCACAATTAGGTCCGTCGCTTATGAGAATGGATGGAGTTTTCCAGTAAATATCGACTATCGTTGTATTTGATGAAAAAAAAAAATGTAAAAAAATTTAAATTTTTCCAGATTTAGATTTTCCTTTGCAGTGTTTCTCCTTGCTAGTATTTTTTCTTCTGCTAGCTAAACAGCCTTGAACTATGGGGAATTTTCCTGCTATATTGCAACTCCTCTATTTCCTACCTCACCACTACCACTGTCGCGCTTCGACATATACTTGTACGGATGGATGGACATACCTATTTCGACATAGATCCTTACGATGATCTATAACTTATATATTAATTTGACAAACAGTTATATAACAGTTGCAGATGTTGAGAAATGAGAAACTCAGAAGGTCAGATTCCTTCACGAATAGCATTTTTGTGTTTTCGAATGTTTCTGATCGATTTACGTCACATAATTTTGCACAAACAAGCGCCAACTGAACGTTTTAGTCCTCTTGAATAAAAAAAAACAAAATTCAAATATTTTTAAAGCGGGATATTTTATTAAAATTGAACATTTTGGTATTAATGGAAAAGTATACGAAAATTAAAAAATTCCACTCTTTTATAGGAAACGGGAATCACAAAATGAGAATGTCCTGACTTGCATTTCTAAGAGACAAACTGATGTAATTTACATGATGCAAATTTTATACCAAAAACGCTAAATTACAAAAACGCTAAAATACAAATGTGTGCATAACTCGGAACTGGAGCATCCAATAGTTGAGTTTTGTTTCACCAACAAATGTGTACTAATATGCGACAGCAATGTTGCACAAAAATTTGCAAAAATAAAACCCGCTAAAATATGTTAATGTGCGACGATTTTGAGAAAAAAACACGCTATAATAAAAAGCCGATGTGACTGAAAATAAGTGTCTCCTCATACGAGTTTTTGCTTTAGCGATTTTGTAGAAAGTTGCCGCTTTGACGTCGTCTCTTTGTATGAGCCTCCACTGGTGGTCAAAAGTTGTGCTACTTTTGCGATGATACACTTCGATTTGAGTTATGCTCATTTGGCTGTTTAAGGAATTTTTTATTTTGGCGATTTTGATTTTTTTTTTGTTGCTTCAAATAAAAGGCGATACTTTTACGACTTGTCCATATTTTCGGATTTTTTTACCGGTTTAGCGCCTTTTATGGACACACACGATAGGCTACAACCAAATTTAGCGTAAGATCAAGACTATTTGATGGTATTTTTTTCAGAATTTCTTAACGACGAATACTAAGCATTGATTGAACTATATTTTCTATGTTGTATTGGGCCACTCCCTGAAAACTTACATTACAGTCATCGGAAAATAGAAGCTAAATTTTGATAATATTGTGCGAGTCAGTGCTTATTTCAGTGACCTACTGTGGCACAAGGGTTGGCACACTTGACTATCGTTCACATTATCCGGGGTTCAATTCCACATACAGCCACCTGTCACTATACTTATGTGCGACGATATCGGTCACTTCGGGGTATCTGACGAACTACTTCGAGTAGTCGAGTAATCGACTAGTCTTGTAAATGCATCTCAAACAGTGACATTCGGAATTGTCGTTAAACTGTAGGCCCAGTTTGAGTGAGTCTGAAAATGGAATGCGTGTAAGCTTATTGAATGTGAGAAGCTCTCCCATATGTCATTCATGATATGCAGACAAAAGCTAATTAACTTATTTCAAGAGGGTGTATTCGAAAGTATTCGAGTACGAGTGATTTCGCGCAAGAATCTAAGGGAGAGTAAAAAAATTGTTTTAAAAATGACTCTTTTTTGACTGTATAGGATTGACCCCTATAATAATGCTGGTTTTTTTGTTATTTTCTTGGTCCTTGTTCCACGACCCATGCCATTACCTGCCTAACAAAAATTGGACAGGCCTAAACCGTCGATGATTTGTTTCTTAGCAAAAGATTGGGTGGTTGAAGCGATTCTCACGAAAAGTCAAAAATAAAAGATGTCCCGCAGCGAATTTGTAATTATATTACAGGTTGCTAATACCACATGAAGGGTCAGGTGGAAAATGTGATTAATTGGCCAGAAATAAAAGCTTCACCACCTCCTGCTCGCTGCTTCATAAACGACAGTCTCATTGCAATATGACTCCGGTTTTCA